>JACGAQ010001214.1:0-66912 GCA_014119065.1 Orius insidiosus | reverse complement strand
TTTTAAGTATCAAGGTAAATAATGGATTTTTGCCCAACAGACATCCCTCTCTAAGGAGTGGAAGTATGAATTTCTCCCTACTAAAATGATAATTAATGTAAAAAAATAATATTTTTTTTTTTACACCAAAAATTAGTAAAAAATAAGGAGTAATTGGTGAAAATGGACCAACTGTTCGGCCGCAGCAAATTTTTTAAAATTTCAAACAGACATCTCGCCATTTTTTTCGAAATTCAAAATCGCCCTCGTTAGTTTCTTGTTCACGACAAAGAAAATTTGGCGAAAATCTGGTGAAAATCGGTTGAAAACTGTGCCGTAAGTTTCCAAAAAAATGGTACGGCCCTGGCACCACAGACAAAGTTGAGATCGGTAAAGATCAATATTCGTCTGGAAGACCTTCCCCAAAAACGAACGTGGAGGTTAATAACTTTTTTAAGGAAGTAAAGTGTAACCCCTTTTTTTGGACGCTCAAAAAATTTAACTTTTCACCACTTTTGGTAACTTCGCCTAATTGCATTTTATCAATTTGGAGACTTTTGGATTTGGTGATTGTAAATAGCTCGCCCGACGACAATGATGTCTCCACCTTTTACTAAAACAGCGTCTTCCGGCTTGCAGTATTGTTGGCCCAACGAATCAGCTCCTACAATTCAAATTTACAAAAAAGTCTTTTTTTACAGTTTCTGCCTTACCTGGTTGAGTGCTTACTCCAGGCGTAAGTGTAAAAATCCTGGATTCTTCACAACCGACGGATTTTGACAAACAAACCGACCACAAATTCAGATTCATTTTCACCAATTTCAACAGTACCTAAAAGAAAAAATTAATTTAAAAAAAAAAGTTTATAGCATACTTTGTGTATGTAGGTGAGATGAGGTTGCCTTTTGAGCTTAATTCTGCTACCAGAAAAGCCCCTTTAGGTTTTGAACTTTTTGAAGCTTCAACTGCTCCACTTAAAGCAGGAGATCCTCCAATGGAATGCATGGTGATGAGATCACACCATGGAAACACTTTTTTCACACTGTAGCCGAACTGTTTCCTATATCACCAAATTTTCTACACAAAATTTAATAAACTTTCAAATTTAATGTTACCTGTCTTCCATCACAATAAAATCATGTTTCAAAGAAATTTCTTTAAGCTTGTTTTCAGTTTCTGAATTCCAGTCAGCAACACAATCATTATGGGTTTTGACGATGCAAACGTATGGCCCGACCAAATCAGCCAGATTAAGGACATCTTTTGAATTTGTGGCGTCGATTGCGAAACATAAATTTGTCTCTTTCTTTTCCATAAGTTCGAATATCTTTTTCCCCAACGGAGATTTGCTTAAAGAAGCCCTTTTTGAATACGACATGCCAATCTTGTTTTAACTAAGGAGGGAAAAAAATTAGAAAAAATGAAAAAGTAAATATTTTATTTTCTAACAGCTTTTGGCTTCTTCAAGGATGATTTGGTTTTCTGATATATATTTTAAAACACTCTCCACGGTTTCGTTTTCAAGTTTTCCATTCGCATTTAAGATTTTCACAGCCTAAAAAATAAAAGATTACAGGGTGTTCCAACTAGAGAGACCACAACTTTACAGGAAAGAATTTAGTCTAGAAAAAGTACTACATAGTTTGAAGAGCTTCCAACGAAAACTTTCTTAAAGAATTAAAATATAGGAGGGGAAGTATAACGGAGGAAGTATAAAGGAGGAAGTATATGGAGGGGAAATTTTTTTAAGTTGTTTATTATTGTTTGTTTTTTTTGAAAAATTTTCCAACTTTTTTCTTTTTGAAAAATTTTTGGAGTTTTTTTTTTGCGCTTTTTTTTCCGAAAAAATTTTGTACTTTTTTTTTAATTTTTAAGTATCAAGGTAGAAATAATGGGATTTTTGCCCAAGAGAGGTCATTCTCATAAGGGGTGGAAGTATGAAATTTCTCCCTACTAAAATGATAATTAATGTAAAAAAATTTTTTCACCAAAAATTCGTAAAATATAGAGTAATTGGTGAAAATTGGGTGAAAATCGGATCTGTTCGGCCGCAGCGAATTTTTTAAATTTTCAAACAGACGTATTTCCGCCTTTTTAAATTCAAAATCGCCCTCGTTATTTCTTTTCACCAACTAAAGAAAATTGGTGAAAATCGGTTGAAAACTGTGGGTAAAGTGTTCCGAAAAAAATGCTACGGACGGCCGGCCGGCACCACAGACAAAGTTGAGATCGGTAAAGATCAATATTCGATTTGACCCTCCGGGGTCTGGAAGACCCTTCCCAAAAGGGTTATCACAATCTTCTTTAAGGAAGTTAATGTAAACTTTCTTTTAAGGAATGTACATTTATAGATTGGTTTTAATATACAGGGGTCCAGAGACCCATACAAGGAAATCTTCGACGGAAAAACCGCAGGCATTCTACTCGATTTTTTCGGCCTATGGCAACCCTTTTACACGATTTTAAGTATTTCTTAGTTTTTCAGTCTTATTAGTTTAAAAGGAGGTAGGTACCAGAGAGGGGAAGTATAAAGGAGGGGAAGTATTAATAAAATCGTGGATGAGCCCTGATACCTGTAATTAATTTACCTTGAAAGAGTTAAAAGAGAGTGCATTTTGATTCCATTGTTTTCAAGATTTTTCCGTCCACCTTGTTCACGATCGACGACAACAATGGCATCGGTCACAACGAGCCCATCGTCGACCAAATCCTTAAAAAAATATAACTTTTTTTTTTTCAATTATATCTGTTACTTTTGTTGTTTCCAGAATGCTACCGCCGGAAGTGGCGATGTCTTCGATGATAAGGCAGTTGTCGCCTTTTTCGAAATGACCTTCGATTAACTTCATCGTCCCATATTTCTTCGGCTCCTTCCTCCTCATCACCATCGGGACATTGTCTTTAACGGAAACCAACGACGCAATCGGCAAAGCCGTATATGGCACTCCGCAAATCAATTTGTGTTTCAAAAGCGTTTTTGATATTCAAGAATCAAATTTGAGTTTATCCTACAATTTTTAAGTTAAAAAAATGTTAAAACGTGCTTCTCACCATCAATGAAGGATATGATATGATGACTCTCAAATCGAAATAAACGGGAGAGTTGAGGCCGGATTTCATTTTAAAGTCTCCAAACTTGAGAGCTCCAACGTTGTGAAGTTCAAGGCACAATTGATCAGCTCAGATTCCATTCTCTTCAAATTTTAAAAAAAAATAAAAAACGACCTGTTGTTTATGGAGTACACTAATATTTCAACTTTTATGTAAAATCTGGATAATCTGGATGGATATGTAAAATATTTGCTTGACAAAAAATTAAAATACTGGGGTAGGAAGGTCGGAGGTCGCTCTGCCGGTGAATTAACCACGTGATATGGCTTCCCGGCTTACGCCCCCCTCCAAGGCTTTTTTCCTAAAGAAGTTATTGTGATACCTCCACGTCGGGTTTTTGGGGAAGGGGGAAGGTCAATCGAACGATCTTACCAATCTCAAGTTTGTCTGTGGTGCCGGCTGGCCGTCCGTAGCATTTTTTTTCCGGAAAACTTTACGGTGAAAACGCCTAGTCACCGCAGATATCAAATAAATGGAGGTTTCTATGTCGAAAAGCTGAGGAAAAATTTCAAAATTCTGTAAAAAAAAGTTTTCCCATAAAAATGGAGGTTTTTGGTGAAAACGCCTAGCCAAGAATCAATAAATGGAGGTTCTATGTCAAAAGCTGAGGAAATTTTCAAAATTCATAAAAAATGTAGTTCTAAAAAAAAAAGCCTATAAAAATGGAGGTTTATGGTGAAAACGCCTACCCCAGAATCAAAATAATGAGGTTTCCATGTCAAAAAGCTAGGAAAATTTTCAAATTCTTAAAAATAAAAAAAAAATAAAAATGGAGTTTTTGGTGAAAACGCCTAGTCACCAGAATCAAAAATGGAGGTTTCTATGTATGTCAAAAAAGCTGAGGAAAATTCAAAATTCTGTAAAAAATGTTTTCCCCCATAAAAATGGAGGTTTTGGTGAAAAGCCTAGTCCCCAGAAATAATGGAGGTTTCTATGTCAAAAAGAGAAAAATTTTCAAAATTTGTAAAAAAATAGTTTCTCCCATAAAAATGGAGGTTTTTGGTGAAAACGCCCCACCAAGAATCAAATAATGGAGGTTTCTATGTCAAAAGTGAGGAAAATTTTCAAAATTCTGTAAAAAAATGCAGTTTCCCCATAAAATGGAGGTTTTGGTGAAAACCCCCCCCCCCCCCCCGAAATCAAATAAATGGAGGTTTCTATGTCAAAAGTTGAGGAAAAATTTTCAAAATTCTGTAAAAAAATGTTTTTCCCCATAAAATGGAGGTTTTTGGTGAAAACGCCTAGTCCCCCCCCCCCCCGAAATCAAATAAATGGAGGTTTTATGTCAAAAAGCTGAGAAAAATTTTCAAAATTCTGTAAAAAAAATTTTCTCCCATAAAAATGGAGGTTTTTGATGAAAACGCCTAGCCCCCCCCCCCAAATCAAATAAATGGAGGTTTCTATGTCAAAAAGCTGAGAAAATTTTTTCAAAATTCTGTAAAAAATGCGGTTCCCCCCCCCCCCCCCCAGAAATCAAAAATGGAGGTTCTATGTCAAAAAGCTGAGGAAAAATTTTCAAAATTCTGTAAAAATGCAGTTTCTCAAAAATGGAGGTTTTGGTGAAAACGCTAGTCACCCCAGAATTCAAATAAATGGAGGTTTCTATGTCAAAAGCTGAGGAAAAATTCAAAATTCTGAAAAATGTAGTTTCTCTTCAAAAAAACCTATAAAAATGGAGGTTTATGGTGAAAATGCTAGTCCCTCAGGAACCATAAATCCGCCCAGTTTGGGGTTTGAGAAGCAAACAAAAATAAAAAAAATTTATTAAATAAAACAATTAAATAAATAACTTCGCTCTTTTCAGAGCACAGGATGACTTTTGGTTCGCTGGGTGGGTTCTCATGGGCCTTTTTGATTCTCCATTTTGAGTAACTGAACCCAATTTTGTGGTTTCTTCGCCCAAAATTCTCAAGTTTCTATCGGTTTTTACCGCAGGTTGTACCTTCGTTCTTTTGTGAGAAGTACTGATGAAAATTGACTTCCACAAATTGAATTATGGGCAAGATAGATTCTTCATATGTGTCCGAAAATGTCTTTTTAATTCACAACTTCTTGAAAATCTATTTTTGCAGACTTCACACTCATACGGTTTTTCTCCCGTGTGCCTTTCATGTCTCTTGAGAGTACTACTTTCAGCGAACCTATTTCCGCAGATGGTACATTCATACGGTTTTTCCCCCGTGTGTGTCCTCTCATGTCTTTTGAGCGTGCAGCTTTCAGCGAATCGATTTCCGCAGACGTTACATTCATATGGCTTTTCCCCAGTGATATCTCTGATGGGACTTCAGAGAGTTACTTGTGAAAACTGACTTCCGCAGAAATTACATTCATACGGCTTTTCGCCAGTATGTGTCCGCAGGTGTCTTTTCAAATCGAAACTTCGAGAAAATTTACTTTTACACACTTCACACGTGTACAACTTTTTGCTTGTGATGCTACTTGAGAAAACTCTTCATTTACCTTTTCTATTTTAATATTCACCTAAAAAAAATTGTTTAAATTTCAAACTAAAAGTTTAAATTATAAACCTCCATAGACTCTTCTTTAATCTTCATTTCCTCCTTTTCTTCCCCATTAAATGCCATCTCAAGATAAAATTCAGGTCATTTTTTGATTAGACTACAAAAAATTAAAAATCCAGTATAAAAATGTAAACATAGCAGGCAGCCATTTTTATTGGCGACGTCAAGCAAAACAGCACACTTTCGCTAAGAGGCACGCCCCTTTTTTCCTTCAAATTGTGGAGGGGCCATCTTCTTTACTTTTTGAGCCTATTTTTGCTATTTGAGCATTCTTAACGTCAAAAAGTCAAAAAAGGTGTTTTTAGAGAATTTAATAATTTTGAATTGATTTTTTGGTATTTAAGGGGTTAATTATTGAGTTTTTTGTCTTTAAAAATCATGAACAACACTGTTTGTCACTCCCTTATAACCGTGAACCTGGAGAGTCAATCGTCATTCCGGAGGACACAGCTGGAGATCTATAATTTGTTCATTGGTAATAGAGAAAAAAGTAATTTTTTATTAATTTTATAATATAAATACCCAATTTTTTAAAGTTTTAAACTGTCCTTTGGCCAGTGTACTTAAGATTTATTAATTTCCTTAAGTTAATACATTTTTTTGGAAAGCGAGAAATGGATTCAAATCCGATTTATTCTCCGTTTTTCGGTGTGATGGGGGCCGCGTCGGCGATGATATTAGCGCACTGGGTGCGGCGTATGGACGGCTAAATCCGGGACGGGTATCGCCGCGATGTCCGTGATGCGTCCGGAGCTCATCATGAAGTCCATCATTCCGGTCGTTATGGCGGGTATTATCGCGATTTACGGACTGGTCGTCGCCGTCCTTATAGCCGGACAGCTGGACACCCGGACAAATACACTCTCTACAAGGGTTTCCTTCATTTCGGAGCCGGCCTCGCCTCGGATTCAGCGGCCTCGCTGCCGGATTCACGATCGGCATCGTCGGCGACGCCGGAGTCAGAGGGACAGCGCAGCAACCGAGACTCTACGTGGAATGATCCTTATCCTCATTTTCGCTGAAGTCTTGGGGCTCTACGGCCTCATCGTCGCCATCTATCTATACACTAAAACACATCATCAGTTTCTATTGAAATCGGCTCCAACTTCACACCGCAGAAAAACTAACAACTGCTTTTCTGGTTTCCCAACGAACAATTCTCATTTTATTTTCATTGGATGTTTTTCCCAACATTGAGCCAATAGTCATCCCTCATTTCCTTAGATTCTTCAAAATTTATCTTCTCTAAAGTCACCCTGTTTTCTCGAAAAAAATGCTTATGTTCAATAGTCAAACGCCGAAATCAATGTTGCTTTATTATTGATGAAAGTAAATTATAAAATTGACGGTTTTCAGAACAAAAATATGTACCATTTGTACTAAAATCATGTAGATTAGAAATAGATTTAGTGCATGTATAAAAAAAGTATATTCCTCAGAAAAAAAAAGTGTAAAAAGAATTTTGTTTTGTGTTCTGGAAACGTCTTGTACAATGTACATTCCAAAATTATTATTAAAAAAATACATGTATTATTGTGAATTTAGTTTTTTTTCCCTCCTATTTTACGAATAAATTTGTGTACAACTTTTTAGTGCTCCATTTTTATAATACTCATTCTATTTGTAGATATAATACTCATTCAATTTGTAGATATGAATACTCATTCATATTTGTAGATATGAATACTCATTCATATTTGTAGATATGAATACTCATTCATATTTTTGTAGAATACTCATTCATATGTAGATATGAATACTCATTCATATTTGTAGATATGAATACTCATTCATATTGTAGATGAATACTCATTCATATTTGTAGATATGAATACTCTCATTTATTGTAGATATACTCATTTTGTAGATATGAATACTCATTCATTATTTGTAGATATGAACTCTCATTTATTTGTATATGAATACTCATTCATTTGTAGATATGAATACTCATTATTGTAGATATGAATACTCATTCATTTTGTAGATATGAATACTCATTCATATTTGTAGATATGAATCATTCATCCATTTGTAGATATGAATACTCATTCATATTTTTGTAGATATGAATACTCATTCATATTTCCCATTTGTAGATATGAATACTCATTCATCATTTGTAGATATGAATACTCTTCATATTTCCCATTTGTAGATATGAATACTCATCTATTTCCCATTGTAGATATGATACTCATTCGTATTTCCATTTGTAGATATGAATACTCATTCATATTTCCCATTTGTAGATATGAATACTCTCATTTTCCATTGAATGACTCATATTTCCATTGTAGATATGAATACTCATTCGTATTTCCATTTGTAGATAGAATACTCATTCATATTTCCATTTGTAGATATGAATACTCATTCATATTTCCCATTTGTAGATATGAATACTCATTCTCATTTGTATATGAATACTCATTCATATTTCCATTTGTAGATATGAATACTCATTCATATTTCCCATTTGTAGATATGAATACTCATTCATATTTGGAATTCGCCGCGTTAGTTCTAACACCGGCTATCTCATTTTTTGCTAAGTTTTCTGGAGGGTAAGAATACTGATTAATTTCTCATTGGAATCAATCCATCGCCTGTTGGCTAAATCGTGAACTACGCGTTTTCTGTTGGTAATTTGGTTAAATTACCAACGGAATTTGATTCACCACAAAATTTACCGTCCGAAACAATGCCATACTCAAAAATGAGATAGCCGGTGTTAGAACTAACGCGACGAAATATGAATACTCATTCATATTTGTAAATATGAATACTTCCAGCTCTGGTTTGAATTGCTTTTTTTTTTTCATTTGTAAAGAAGGTTGGAGAAAAGCAACATCTGGTTATTTAATTGGCTCTTTTTTTTTTAAAAGATCTTAAAAAAAAAAAAATAAAAAAAAAAAAAAAAATAAAATAATAATTAATAAAATAAAATAAACGTTTTAAAATTTTCGAGATATTACATAACTGCAGGGAGAAAAAAAAAAGTTTTCAAAAAACCATTTCTCTATGGTATCACAGTAAATTTCTTCATGAAAAACTATTCAGGGGGATAAATTGATGAAAATATCAATAGAGAATCTAATTCAATACATAAACAAAATTGAACTTTAAAAAAATATTTGAATTTCACAATTGTTTGTAATGCTTTGAATTTTGGCGCACACTCAGTGACCCCTTCCAACTCGTAAAAAAGATCAGCTCTTAGGAACGGTTACATGTAGATCCCCTTTAATTTAAAGAGAAGCTACTGTATTACTCTCCATGTTAGGCCTTTGGGAGAGTGTCTGGAAGATCTTTTCAGGATTCTGGGGATCCTTTTCTACCTAAAAGAAAAGTGACCTTTCCCGATCATGAGGTTGTCCGTTGTGCCGGCCATCGGTCGCCAGTTTTTCCGGAACACTTCGAAAATAGAAAGTAAAAATCAATGCTTACCTAGTGGATACTATTTTTTTAAACAGAAAAACATCCTATATTACAAACTTCCCATCGCCGCGCCGGAAAAACATGGATATTTGGCGGCTTTTCTCCCTTCAGTCAGGGCGAAAGCTTTTTTTTCTTCCATGATAAGTGTAAATTTTTCCAAATCAAAAAGCTGAAATAAGAGGATATGTTACCTAGGAACGCGGTGGCATTTCGCCCCACCAAGCAAAACCTGAAGCAGCAAAAATTACGAATGGTACCCTGTGGATCTCTGCACCCTGTATACCAATCGACTTCAAATTTTATGCAGGCTTTCTCTGATTCTTTATGAGTAACTTCTGAAAATTTCAAGTCGATCGGTATACAGGGTGCCGAAATATAGCACTTCAAAAACCCGGATTTTCACTGTGGATCTTCTTCTTCTTCTTCTTCTATTAGACAGGGCTACAGCCGCTCCAAGTGCACCGATTTCTTGAAATGCACAGAGCTTCCTTTCAATTTTGGCCGCATGTTTTTGAAGGAGCGGCGTCCTTGCGGCGGGGAGGCAGTGACGCGTCCAGTTTTAGTCATTCGACTCATTCCCCCTGTAGCCTTCGCCCTCAGTCGTAATTCCGTAGATAAGTGCGTTTCACAGGTTAAAGATAAAAATATAAAAAAAAAAAACTCGCGGGTTCCGTCGAAAAATTTTCCCTCATTGTATGAACCTGATCGTCGATCTCGCTCTTGATGCACGTCTTAAGATCGCCGCTTTTTCTGGAAAGGCAGTTATGGTCCAGACAGTTTTTCCGGCGATAACGGCATTTTTTGTCGTCCTCGTCGCACCTTTTCTTTTCTTCATACCCATCATCGTCTTTCTCGCCACCGTCGGAAAGTCTCTCGGCGTCCGAAGGGCCTACGTCAAGCTCCTCGTTAAAATATTCGAAGTAAGATCCTCCCCTAAAATTTTTCAACGAAATCCTTGGTTCACTCCAAGGATAACCGCGTTTTTATTTTAAATTTCGAGGACGTTTTCCCATAAAAAAACAATTTCATCCTCGAATTCCTTCTAGTCATCTCTTCGCCCGTTAACCGCATTACTTTTCCTTATGTAAAACTTATGCATGACTTTATTTTATTGGCAATCTTTATCTATTGTTACAAATGATATTTATTTCTCTTCAACCATTATTTTTCACATTCTCTTATTTGTTGTATTATGAAAGAATAATCAGTATTGCATATTCAGAAGATTCCCTTTTTTATATGTAAATAATAAACAAAAGAATAATTTAATGCACAACTTAAAACTTAAGATTTTATTTGTGGGAGCAATGAACAATACTGTGAAAAATTTGTGATAAAATTGGTGTTTTTTGACTATATCAAGATAAATGGGAGGGCTTGAGGGGCTAAGGTCCAAAATTTCTAAGTATCAAGAGTTTTTCTTGGGCAAAAGACTGCAAAGAAAGGCGTTTCGGGACCAGAAACTACCTAAAAAAGAAAGATAAACGTTAAACGCCTAAATACCTGATAAAATGGGAGTTTCTAGACAGGAAATAGATCAAAAACGCCTGAACACCTTTTAAAACGGGTGTTTTTCTATGTTTTACCATAAAATCGGGAAAAACGCCTCTTTTTTCCCTTTGGAGTAGGTTATTTGACCAGCCAGGTCTCTAAATTCTTGGCTGATGGACCCTACAGATCATGAAGGCTGTTTTTCTGGCGAAAGAATTTCCAAAATAACCAAAATCCAGTAGACAAAGAGTGTTGTTTTGCTAGTTTTTTGACTATACTAAGAAAAATGGGAGGACTTGGGGGCTTTGGTCCAAAATTCCTAAGTATCAAGGGTTTTTCTTGGGTAAAAGACTGCAAAGAAAGGCGTTTCGGGGCCAGAAACTACCCAAAGCCCTCTAGAAAGACGTTAAACGCCTAAATACCTGATAAAACAGGTGTTTCTAGACAGGAAATAGATCAAAAACGCCTGAACACCTTATAAAACGGGTGTTTTTCTATGTTAGACCAGAAAATCGACTCTCTTTTTTCCCTCTGGAGGAGGCTATTTGACCAGCCAGGTCCCTAAATTCTTGCCTGATGGACCCTACAGATCATGAAGGCTGTTTTTCTGGTGAAAGTCCTTCCAAAATAACAAAAATCCAGTAGACAAAGAGTGTTGTTTTGCCAGTTTTTTGACTATATCAAGAAAAATGGGAGGACTTGAGGGGATATGGTCCAAAATTCTTTAGTATCAAGGGTTTTTTTTGGGCAAAAGACTGCAAAGAAAGGCGTTTCAGGACCAGAAACTACCCAAAGCCCTTTAGAAAGACGTTAAACGCCTAAATACCTGATAAAACGGGTGTACCTAGACAGGAAATAGATCAAAAACGCCTGAACACCTTATAAAACGGGTGTTTTTCTATGTTAGATCAGAAAATCGAGAAAAACGCCTCTCTTTTTCCCTCTGGAGGAGGCTATTTGACCAGCCAAGTCCCTAAATTCTTGGCTGATGGGCCGTACAGATCATGAAGGCTGTTTTTCTGGTGAAAGACCTTCCAAAATAATAGAAATCCAGTAGACAAAATGTGTTGTTTTGCTAGTTTTTGACTATACAGTATCAGGAAAAATGGGAGGGCTTGAGGGGCTAAGGTCCATAATTTCTAAGTATCAAGGGTTTTTCTTGGGCAAAATTCTGCAAAGAAAGGCGTTTTGGGACCAGAAACTATCCGAAGCTTGTTAGAAAGACGTTAAACGCCTAAATACCTACCTGATAAAATGGGTGTTTCTAGATCGGGAATTAGATCTAAAACGCCTGAACACCTTATAAAACGGGCGTTTTTCTACGTTATACCAGAAAATCGAGAAAAACGCCTCTGTATTTTCTCTCTGGAGGAGGCTATTTGACCAGCCAGGTCCCTAAATTCTTGGCCAATGGACCATACAGATCATGAAGGCTGTTTTTCTGGTGAAAGACCTTCCAAAATAACAAAAATCTAGTAGACAAAGATTGTTGTTTTGCTAGTTTTTTGACTATATCAAGAAAAATGGGAGGACATGAGGGGCTATGGGTATGGTGCAAAGTTCCTTAGTATCAAGTGTTTTTCTTGGGCAAAAGACTGCGAAGAAAGGTGTTTCGGGACCAGAAAATCGAGGAAAACTATCCAAAGCCCGTTAGAAAGATGTTGAACGCCTAAATACCTGATAAAACGGGTGTTTCTATGCCAGGAAATTGATCAAAAACGCCTCAACACCTTATAAAACGAGTGTTTTTCTATGTTATAACAGAAAATCTAGAAAAACGCCTCTCTTTTTTCCCTTTGGAGGAGGCTATTTGATCAGCAAGGTCCCTAAATTTTTGGACTATGGACCCTTCAGATCATGAAGGCTGTTTTTCTGGTGAAAGACCTTCCAAAATAACAAAAATCCAGTAGACAAAGAGTGTGGTTTTGCTAGTTTTTTGACTACCAAGAAAAATGGGAGGACTTGGGGGCTTTGGTCCAAAATTCCTAAGTATCAAAAATGCCTAAATACCTGATAAAATGGGTGTTTCTAGATCGGGAATTAGATCTAAAACGCCTGAACACCTTATAAAACGGGCGTTTTTCTATGTTATACCAGAAAATCGAGAAAAACGCCTCTGTATTTTCTCTCTGGAGGAGGCTATTTGACCAGCCAGGTCCCTAAATTCTTGGCCAATGGACCATACAGATCATGAAGGCTGTTTTTCTGGTGAAAGACCTTCTAAAAAACAGAAATCCAGTTGAAAAAGAGTGTTTTTTTTGGTTGAAAAACTGAGCAAAATGTCTCAAAATCGTTTTAAAAGTTCTCTATTGGCCAAAAGATTGAGAAAGTTAGCAATTAGGTTTTTCTGAAAAATGGAGGAAGATGCCAGAGTTGAAATATTTAGATATAAATCAAATTGTAAGTTTCTCGGCTGATAGAAAATGATACAAATGGTTGCGCTCCCCCCCCCCCCTTCCTAAAAAACTGGAAAAAAAAATGCCATGGAAAACTTTGGAAAATCAGTGGGAAAGCCCCACCCTCCTTATGCCTAAAAAAATCCAGCATCCTTTATTTTGTGGGAAAATCTCCATATTTTTTTTTCTCTATACATTGGGAAATACAGCGTTTTTGAATTTCTATCTTTATTAAATTGCTTTATTCCACTTGATTTTAGCCTATTTTGAAACCCATTACATGATAAAACTACCTAAAAAAACTCCACTTCACTTTCATTCATTTTATCTTATCTTTCACGTTCTTTGCGTTGGGTTTTTTTCATTTGTCCTAATGCGACAGATTTACAAAAAAAATTGCTTTAAAAAAATTTGATTTTTAGCAGCCATTTTTCATCTTCTCTTTTGTCTTTGTTCCAAAGGAAATGTTTTTTTTTTATTGTATTTCCTAAAACATTTTTATTATAAAATATGTATCTCAAAACATATTCTAATTAGGATACAAGACGAAGACAAATGTAGAAATATGTTTAAAAATAGTTAAGTAAAACAAAATCTGGAAAGGTGCTGATCAGTCAGCGTTGTTTGCAGATGACCTTGGCTGTACCTTTTTTGACTGTTTACTAATTAGTAATCACTATTGACTAATTATTGCATACAATCGTTTGTAATATTAACTAATTTTGATTTTTTTTGTTTTGAAATTACAGTTTGGTCGTAAAACGATCGAAGCTGAAGGAAAATGGAATATAGAGCCGTCCGAAAAGAAAAAAGCCGCAGACGACAAAACTTTAAAAGAGCCGAATGGCACAACACTCATTTCAAGGTCGAAAGAGTCGATTTTAGTCCCCGATCCTGAACATTATGTCGGAAACAACAACCTGGAAGTTGCGCAGGTAAAACAAGGAGATAAAAAAATTAAATTTTATCATATCAATCAGCATAAACAGTAAAGAGAGAGTAATAATTTGAAAAATAGTTCTGATGAGGCTTTTTAAGCCGAAATTGAAGAAATGTTCCTTTTTATTCTCTTCCTCAGATCTTTTATATATTATAAATCTAAAAAAATTGTTGGGAAAAAAGTAAAGTCTACAAGATTTCGAAATTCAATGCCACTATCCTAGATAAGGAATTTTAATTGGCACATGTTAAATGGGGAAAGATAAATTAATTTTTTTGTAATACATAAAATGATGGAATTAGGATCGAAGGTAAACTCTTATCAGTAAAAACAATCGATTAGTGATGTTTTATTAAAAATTTAAAAAAAGAAATTTTTCTTTATAGGAAGAAAGGAATCAATTTTTTAGTTCAATAAAACAACTCAAATTATTGCACTTAACGTTCGGTTAAAACAATCCCCTACTATGGATTCTACCAATAGTAGAGCTGTAGCAAGTAAACAAAAATTTAGACCAACAAATCATGCAACCTTAAGCAAATTCCCAAAAAGTCTCTATATTTTGAAGATAAAAGTTCTGGTTTGAAGAGCTTCCAACGAAAACTTCCTTAAAGAGAAGTAAAAATATAGGAGGGGGAAGTATAAGGGAGGGGAAGTATAACGAAGGGGAAGTTTTTTCAAAAAATTTGAACAATTTTTTGCCGAAAAATTTTTCAACTTTTTTTTTATTTCTTGATTTTTTTTAAATTTTCCGAGTTTTTTTTGTAAAATTTTCCGAGTATTTTTTTTATTTTTAATTTAAGTTTTTTTTCCTGAAAAATTGTCTAAGTTCTTTTTTTTTTCGAGAATTTTCATTAGTGTCAAGGTAGAAATAATGGAATTTTTGCCTAAGAGGGGTCCCTCTCATGAGGCGTGGAAGTATGAAATTTCTCCCTACTAAAATGATAATTAATGTTAAAAAAAAATTATAATTTTATTACACCAAAAAATCATAAAAATATAAGGAAAAAATAATGAAAATTTGGTGAAAATTGAACCAACGGTTCACCGGCTAAAGAAATTTGTGTGAAAGTTTGGTGAAAACTGTGGCCGTAAAGTTTTCCGGTAAAAAATGCTACGGACGGCCGGCCAGCACCACAAACGGTAAAGATCAATATTCGATTTGACCCTCTGGGGTCTGGAGCGTATTATGTGGAGGGTATTCCAAAAACTTCTTTTAGGAAGTTAAAAAGAAGATTATGTGAAAATTCTATGACTATTGGAGGAAAGTTAAAATTTAGTTTTACTTTGTGATTTTCAGGAAGAAAAGGGATTGCCGAGGCGTCCTTCATTTGAAACTCTACGTCGTGAGTTCCAGCTTTCTGATTGCTTCGATTGGGTCAAAGCTGGCGTAGAAGCCATCATCGAAGATGAGGTCACCTCTAGATTTGAAGCTGAAGAGCTTAAGGTAGTTTATTTTTAATAACTTTCATATTTAATACAATTTTTTTCAGTCATGGGAACAAAAGTTGAATTTATTTATCAGCATATATTTTTTCCTCCTTCCTATCCGAATTTTAATCTGTTTTTTCGGAGTAAGTTTTTCTTTTTTTAATTTTTAATAATTAATATTTTTTGAAGGTTTTATGGCTTACTTTTTGTACGGCGTGCGTCGGTTATGTACCTGAAGGTAGTTTTAAAAGATGGCTGAACCGAAAAGTTTCTATGATGTGCTTTAATGTATTATCATCTGCGTTATCATCTGTGGTGACCTATCATAATGTAGAAAACCGTCCCAAAGGCGGAATTTGTGTCGCCAACCATACATCACCGATTGATGTCTTGATTCTCATGTGCGACAACTCCTATTCCTTAGTAAGTTTCAACCAATAGCATCTTAGCATTATTTTATTTTTTTATTAGATTGGACAAAGACATGGAGGATTTTTAGGCCTTCTTCAACGAGCACTTGCTAGAGCTTCACCTCATATTTGGTTTGAAAGATCAGAAGTTAAAGATCGTGCTACTGTTGCTCAAAGGTACCCATTTACTTTGAAGCTTTTAGAAATATCTTACCTTTTTTTCAGGCTTAAGCAGCATGTCTCTGATGAAAGAAACCCACCAATTCTAATATTCCCAGAAGGCACCTGTATAAATAATACTTCCGTCATGCAGTTTAAAAAAGGAAGCTTTGAAGTTGGAAGTGTCATTTTTCCTGTGGCCATAAAGTATATTTTGTTCAATTTTTTGAGTATGGTGTACAAAATCTACTAACTTCAAATTTACCCTGTGGCTGGGTTTCATTTGTACACGTAATAAATAAAAATTGTAGGAAATTTAATTCTCTATAAATTTGTACTTAATTATTTTTTTCTAGGATGCACCATTTTCGGAAAATAATTTTTTTTTTAAAATAAATTTATCTTGAAAACATTGCGTCCTAGAGAAAAAATGAATAGAATAAAAATTAAAGAGAATCAAATTTCCAACAGATTTTATTTATTGCATTTTTTCAATATTTGTAACGGTTTACGATTTACAAGCCTTTAAAAATTAACCTTCTTAATGGTTATACTTCAATAACCTTCTTACACGGAGAAGGTCAACTTTTGATGGACTTTAACGCCTAAAATGTTTAAAATTTTGAAAAAATGAACTACTAGGTGTACAAAATGATACTCGGCTAAAATCTACAAAATTCAAATTTACCCTGTGGCTGTTTCATTTTGTAAATTTATTTTGGGGTTAATTTCTGTGTTGTAGTATGATCCGAAATTTGGAGATGCGTTTTGGAACAGTTCTCGGTATTCGATGGTCCAATATCTCTACATGATGATGACATCATGGGCGATCGTCTGCGAAGTTTGGTACCTCCCGCCGATGTATCAGGCGGAAGGCGAAACCGCTATCGATTTCGCCAATCGAGTCAAAGGTGCCATCTCGAAACGAGGCGGACTCGTCGATCTCATGTGGGACGGACAACTCAAACGGATGCGTGCGAAGAAAGAATGGAAAGAAAAACAACAAGAAGAATTCAGCAAAAGGTTAAAAGTCGAGTAGGCGGATTTATTGTATTTTGAATTTTTCCCGCTTTTTCCTAATGTACATATTGTGTCCATCAGACGCATTGTAAAATGGTCCAAAAAAACCAATTTGTTATTCCATGACGTTATTTTTTTTTTGTTACTTAATTAGGTAGACACCAAAGCTAATTTTTATCGTTTTTTCCTTCTATCACATGCCTACTCAGCACAATTTGTTACCGCATCTTAGAAAAAAAATATATTTTTCAATTTTTAGGTTTTTATACAGAAGTACAGTTTTTTACATAAACTAGTGTCCATTTTCTGTTCATATTTTTGTACTAAAAATTTTATTTTATTTATTTTTTGTCTTAAATCGTGCTGTGATAATCGGCTACTCATGTCGGTATTTTTAAAAACTTAGTAATTAGCAGAACCTCAAAATTGAAAATACCAACATAATTTCGATATTATCTGAGGTCACTAAAATTCTTGAAATGGGTACTTTCTTCAGGTACCATTGACTGATAGACCTCAGGACTTAACGGTCATACCGTAGATATACTCATTTTGTTTAAAAACAGCCCTGCAATAATTTTTTTCAAACAAAATAGTCATTTTTAGATTTAAGAATATTTAAAAAAATTAATTTATTGTTACACAACGATTAGTTTTTAAGTTGGGCATCAATAGTTTTTAGTCCTGTTATTTATTTTTTCTTTTTGTATCTTTTCTGTTATTGAAAAATTGTAATAATAATGAAAGTAGTAATAAATGTTTGAAGAACTAAAATATTGATTTTTGAAGCCTTTTTAATGCTTTTTCAGTGCCTACAGCCATGATTACAGGTATAGAGCTATTTTTTTGGATGTTTCTTTTAAGTTTTTATTTTAGACGATTGTTTCCCCGGGATTGTGAAAAGGGGCGGTTACGTTTTTGGAGATGGCTCGAAATATCTTGGCGACTGGAATTCCAAAGGGGAAATGCATGGGATGGGAATTTTGCTCCTTCCCGACTGCACGAAATATCATGGGACTTTTCTGTCAAACATATGTTCTGGTCTTGGAATAATGCATTTTCCAGATGGGGCCAAGTGAGTAAACTTTCCCTCAGTAGCGCATAATCTTAATCATATTATTTTCGATTATGATTAGTGATTACTACGGTTATTGTGTATTTGATTTTTTTTCAAAAACAATCTCGTAAGTTATCTAATTTTATTGTAGAAACTTGAGATGAAGGTATTTTTATGGCAGAAATGCTGAGAAAAATGCCCTAATTTATGGTAAAGTAGCTACTTGTTTGAAGAGCTTCAAAGAGAAGGAATAATATAGGAGGGGGAAGTATAACAGAGTGGAAGTATAAGGGAGGGGGAAGTATAACGGGGGGAAGTATAAGGGAGGGAAAGTATAACGGAGAGGGAAGGTTTTTTTTTTAATTTGCGCTTTTTTTCCGAAAAATTTTCTAAGTTATTTTTTTTTGGAACATTTTTCTAAGTATCAAGGTAGAAATAATGGTATTTTTGCCCAAGAGAGGTCCCTCTAGTAACGCGTGGAAGTATGAAATTTCTTCCTACTTAAATAATAATGTAAAAAAAATGATAATTTTTTTTAAACCAAAAATTTGTAAAAAATATAAGGAGTAATTGGTGAAAATTTGGTGAAAATCGGACAAATTGTTCGGCCGCAGCGAATTTTTTAAAATTTCAAACAGACATATCTCTGCCATTTTTTCGAAATTCAAAAATCGCCCTTGTTCACCAACTAAAGAAAATTTGGTGAAAATCGGATGAAAAATGGGGCCGTAAAGTTTTGCGGAAAAAAATGCCACGGACGGCCGGCCGGAACCACTGACAAAGTTTAGTACTAGTAGACAAAGTTTAGTACTAGTAGACAAAGTTTAGTACTACCCCACTAGAGAGGGCTCGCAATGCCTTCGACTCGTCCACAAAAGACCGTCGGGGGGGGGGGGGGGGTTTGGACGGCCGGCCGGCACAACAGACAGAGTTGAGATCCGTAAAGAATTCGATTTGAACCTCCGGGGTCCTTCCCCAAATCCCCGAAATTTTGATTTTGTGTACAGGGTGTCCCAGAGCGAAATCAACTTCGTTATTTTAAATGAGAACCGCTATTTTTGATAGCCCCACTTCCGATATCGCGAAATTACAAGAGTGTATCATCCCACTTCTGATATCAGCTCTCCCATTTTCGCTCTGGGACACCCTGTATACCAGAATTTGATAAAGTTAGGTTCTAGGTACGAAGGTGAGTTATTGCAAGGATGGTTCCACGGCCACGGAGTATTCTGGAGAGCAGACGGTACCAAATACGAGGGTGAATTCCGCGGTGGAAGAATCTGGGGACTCGGTAAACTTTTGTCATTTTGCTTCCCTCATAATTTTTTTCGCCTGCAGGCCTTGTAACTTTTTCGGACGGTTCTCACGGCTTCCCTCGCCAGGAAGGCTACTTTCAAGATTGCCGCCTCCTAAAACGTAAAAACTGCCAGGACGTCGTTCAAAAAGCTCAGAAAATCGCTTTGTTAGCCCGTGCCCAGATACAGTTCGATAAAGAAAAGGTAAAAATTTCAAATTCTTCAAATTCTTTCATCAAATGTCTTTTTTCAGGAGCAGAAAATTTAAAGGCGAAATTCTCAGTTTGAGCTCAAAATAACAAAATTTTAAAGCAAAAACGTGACCTGAAATTCCATTTTATTGTTCTCTTTTCTTTATTTTTTAACGGAACGAATGCCATCAGGATGTTAATGGCATTCCATTGGATTCACGTCGTCTACTCAATATGGAAAATTAATAATTATCCTCGTTCCTCGCAAGGTCCTTTTACTTTCCTTTAGCTCTTCATTATTAGTTTTTTTTTATCGTCGAAAAAATCAAAATCGTTTGAGGCGATCACGAACTTATTTGAATAGAACCATTTTCAAAATAGATGATTTCATTGATTTAAGAGCTTTTTTTTAAAACCTAGTGACCCAATGTAGATTTTAATAAAAACAACAATGATTTCACGTTCTCCCCAAGGATTTTTAAATAACGGGCTTCAATTTCGTTTTCAGTAGTTAAAATTAAATTGTCCATTTATTATTAAGCTTCCAATTTAGGGTTAAGTTACGAAATGGCTCAACTTCTCCAATTAACTGATGTCGACCGACGACGGTGACTTTGTTCATTTAGTAAAATATTTATGTTTTCCACTTCTTAATTGTCGTTTTCTTGCTCGTAAAAGCCTGTAAAAGATCTCATTTAGAGTTTTAATGAAGGCTTTTATGGACTGACGTTATCAGATGGGGATAGCCGATATCAGAAGTGGGATGAGCGATATCAGAAGTGGGGTAACTGATATCAGAAGTGGGATAATGTGAATCCTCTTTTCATTTTTCGAAATCATAAGTGGGATAACCGATATCAGAATTTCGCGACATCAGATATGCGGTAACCGATATCTCAATTAAAATAAACGATATCATAAGTGGGATAATTTGAATCCCCATGTCATTTTTTCGAAATGAAAAGAGAGATAACCGATATCAGAAGTGGGGTAATTGGAATCCCCATGTCATTTTTTCGAAATTAAAAGAGGGATAACTGATATCGGAAGAGGGATAACTGATATCAGAAGTGGGATAACCGATGTCATAAGTGGGATAACCGATATCACAAGTGGGATAACCGATGTCAGAAGTGGGATAACTGATATCAGAAGTGGGATCATTTACATCCCCTTGTCATTTTTCGAAATCAGAAGAGAATGAATCGTCAGAATTTTGCGACATCATAAATGTGTTAACCGATATCACAATTAAAATAAACGATATCAGAAGTAGGATAATTTGAATTCCCATGTCATTTTTTCGAAATGAAAAGAGGGATAACCCATGTCAGAAGTGGGATAATTGGAATCCCCTTGTCATTTTTCGAAATTAGAAGAGGGATAACTGATATCAGAAGAGGGATAACTGATATTAGAAGTGGGATAACCGATGTCATAAGTGGGATAACCGATATCAGAAGTGGGAAAACCGATGTCAGAAGTGGGATAACTGATATCAGAAGTGAGATCATTTACATCCCCTTGTCATTTTTCGAAATGAGAAGAGGGATAACCCATGTCAGAAGTGGGATAACCAATGTCAGAAGTTGGTTAACTAATATCAGAAGTGGGATAACCGATGTCAGAAGTGGGATTACTGATATCAGAAACGGGACGACTGACATCGGAAAAGGGATGACAGATATCAGAAGTGGGAAAACCGATGTCAGAAGTGAAATAACTGATGTCAGAAGTGGGATCATTTACATCCCCTTGTCATTTTTCGAAATGAGAAGAGGGATAATCCATGTCAGAAGTGGGATAACCAATGTCAGAAGTTGGTTAACTAATATCAGAAGTGGGATAACCGATGTCAGAAGTGGGATTACTGATATCAGAAACGGGACGACTGACATCGGAAAAGGGATGACAGATATCAGAAGTGGGAAAACCGATGTCAGAAGTGAAATAACTGATGTCAGAAGTGGGATCATTTACATCCCCTTGTCATTTTTCGAAATGAGAAGAGGGATAACCGATATCAGAAGTGGGATAACCGATGTCAGAAGTGGAATAACTGATATCGGAAGTGGGATAATTTGAATCCTCTTTTCATTTTTCGAAATCAGAAGTGGGATAATTGATATCAGAATTTTGTGACATCAGAAATGCGGTAACCGATATCACAATTAAAACGATATCAGAAGTGGGATAATTGGAATCTCCTTGTCATTTTTCGAAATGAGAAGAGGGATAACCGATATCAGAAGTGGGATAACCGATGTCAGAAGTGGGATAACTGATGTCAGAAGTGGGATAATCGATGTCAGAAACGGGACGACCGATATCGGAAAAGGGTATGACAGATATCAGAAGTGGGATAACCGATGTCAGAAGTGGGATAATCGATGTCAGAAGTGGGATAACTGATATCAGAAACGGGACGACCGATATCGGAAAAGGGATGACAAATATCAGAAGTGGGATAATTTGAATCCTCAAGTCATTTTTCGGAATCTGAAGTAGGAGAGCCAACGTAGTGGTATAAGTTGATAACCGATATCAGAAGTGGATGCTTTGATTTTACTGTTTATTTGTTATAGCCTATAGAAATAGAATCCGCATGGTTAGCATCATTCAACATCGATTTGAGAACTATTTATCTGGCGGATACCTACCTTGTACTTGTCATTTTCATCTTCGAGAAAAGCTGTAGAATTTTAATAAAGTTAGTTGGTAATCGTTTAAGGAGGATTGAGTGTGAGGAATGTTTAGGAGGTTGCGAACTCGAAGAATGAAAATGGCAAAAGCCATTCAGAGTTGGAAGATGACAAGGCGATCTCTGGGCACAATTTCCCTGAGAGCACCACGATTACGTCATCGATCGTGCAGTCGCGGACGTCGTAACCCAACTTTAATAACGACATCGTAATAGAGCCCTCTTCTCGACTATGATACGGATTAAATCTCAAGTGGATCTTTTCTGCGACCTTTTACCTTTTTGCAATTTTCAGTCGCGAATCTCCCTCAACTTCATCCATTTTCTGAATTTTGAAAAAAGGGAAAACAATTTGTTTTTGAATAAAAATTCACTTTCCTTTAGAATCATTACAGTTTTCAGACACGTGGGGAAGATTTATAAAAATTGGACGTGAGGTGTAGTGAAAGTGATTTAGGTGGTCTACCACGTGAACTTTTGACACTTCAATGTTCAACCTACAGAGTACTTGAGATAAATGTACGATATGAAACAATGATGACATTTTATCTTAACAAGAAGTTATTGAAATGGCCCTGAAACAGGGATTAAACTTCCTCAAAGAAAAGTTATTGTGACACCCGCGTGTGACGGTTTTTGAAACAGGGTCTTCCGTATCCCGCAGAGGAAAACTAATTAGTGATCTTTACGAAATAATTATATTTAGAAATGTAGATTTTAATCAATTCTTCGTCAAAAAACAAGGGAGGTTTAGGTATATTTAACTTTTTTTTGTAGGGCAAAAATTATAGAAGTTATAGGGTGTATACGGGGTGTCCGGAAACACATGGCAGACGTCTGAAAGAGCGTTAAAAAGTGGTTTTATGAAAAAAAAGTTAAATGTAAACCTCCCTTAATTTAAATAAAAGAATTTGATGGTGTAGTTTAAAATGCGATTGGATATACAGGGTGCCCCAAACAGAACCTAACTTCGTTATTTCAAATATGAACCCCTATTTTTTATTTCAGATTCGTAATCTACGCAAAATTTCAAGTAGATTTGACTATTTTTATGACCATTTTCGACAACTTTAAAAAATGTCAAATTTTAGCGTTTTTTTGCGCTAAATTCCGTTAAAATCAACCTAACAGATTGATTTTTGTTTTAATTCCACTTATTTTTTCCAAAGATTCTATCTGTCACTGCAAGCATCTTCGCATTCAGCATCACGAGATTTCGTCGCTAACGGCCTTTTTTCAAGTTAGAACCCAAATTTCTTACTTCAGAAATGAAAATTAGCGGTTTTTGAAAAGAATTTTAATTTTTGATTCAAAAACACAAAAGACGATGTAGACTTGGAGTTCTTTCAAAATTTGTGGTCTAAAACAAAATTTCCTTTCGACAACCGCTAATTTTCATTTCTGAACTAAAAATTTGGGTTATGAAAAAAGGCCGTTAGCGACGAAATCTCGTGATGCAGAATGCAAAGATGCTTGAATTTGAGACAGTTGGAATCTTCGGACAAAAATAAGTGGAATTAAAAAAAAATGAGTTTCTTTGGTCGATTTTAACGGATTTTAGCGCGAAAAACGCTAAAATTTGACATTTTTTAAAGTTGTCGAAAATGGTCATAAAAATAGTCAAATCTACTTGAAATTTTGCGTAGATTACGAATCTGAAATAAAAATAAGGGTTCTCATATGAAATAACGAAGTTAGGTTATGTTGTGGGCACCCTGTATATCCAAACGCATTTTAAACTACACCATCAAATTCTTTGATTTAAATTAAGGCGGGTTTACATTTGTTTATCATAAAACCACTTTTTAACCCTCTCCCAGGCTATGTGTTTCCGGACACCCTGTATAGAAGTGTGATAAGCTGATAACCGACATCAGAAGTAGGATAATTTTGCTTGATTTGTTACACTGGGAAAGATTCCGCTTGATTAATTGCTCAAAATCAACAAAACATTGGAAACTGAACAAGAAAAAAGAGTACTATCAAAACTTGGATGTTTAAAACATAAGCTGAATCGTTTAGCATAATTAGAGCGCTCAGGAAATGTGATTAATGTCAAAACTTAAAGTTGTACAAGAAGTTAAGAGTTTGCTATCTCTAGTTTTCCGTAAATAAAAATGATCAAACATTTTTCTTCCCCTCTTTGAAAGATCGTAATGAAACCGGGTTATTAAACTTCGAAAACCTTTGACGGCATCATATTCTATAAAAATTCTTAATTAATTTAGTTTTTCTAAAAGGTCTTTTGTAAGGGTCATAAAAGGTACAAAAAAAAGATCGTGCACGGATCTCGATGAACGGTAGTGAAGCGGATATTATATTTCGGATGAATATAAGTTGTTTGATCAATTCGTATGAATTATTTATTTAACTAAATCTTGATATTTAAATCATATGGTAGCGGACCGAGCCGCTACAACTACCTCCCTCCTACGAAAAAAAAAATAAATTTAATCCCTGTAACTTCGAAAAACAGAAGGGTACTTAATACGTCTTCCGGACCTGGTATGGGTGGGAAGTAGCGGTAGGGTCATACTTTGTGATGTGTTAGGCGGAAGGTAAGGCACAGAAACGGAAAAAAGGGGCGTCGTCAGTTGATATATTCGTCTCTTCAAAAAATGCCGGTTTAAGACGATCTATTGAAACGTCTAAATGTTTTCCGTTAAAATCCAAAACGTAGGTCTTATCAAATCTCCGTATTACTCGATGTGGTCCCGTGAAAGGAGGTTCTAGAGAATTCTTAATACCTTCCTCTCGAACAAAAACATGCGAAGATGATTTTAAATCAGGATGAACGAAAACTTTCACGTTAGCCAATCTTGAAGGCGTTGGTCTTAACTCCCTCATTGTACAGCGTAAATTCGTAATAAAATCATGTGACGATGGCAAACCTCCACCCGATTTGTTATTCGATGTTGTTTCTTGTGGGAGAAAATCTCCTGGCAAAGACAGAACAGTGCCATACACGAGTTCAGCTGCGCTACAACCCAAATCTTCCTTCAACGAAGTGCGGAGTCCCAAAAGGATTGTTGGTAGAGAATCAACCCAGTTCATCGATTCACGGCATCGAATAGCAATTTTTAGTTGACGATGAAGACGCTCCACCATACCATTTGCTTTCGGATTATAAGCCGAAGTAAAATTATGTGTAATACCAAGCAACCGCGAAAGTTCAGTGAATAACGACGACTGAAACTGCCTCCCTCTGTCAGTAACGATTTGCGTTGGAACACCAAATCTGGAAATCCATGTCGAAAGAAATGTCTTAGCAACAGTTTCAGCTTTCGAATCAATCAAAGGGACAACCTCTTGCCACCTAGTAAATCTATCAACACAAGTTAACAAAAAAGTAAACCCTTTACAAGGTGGTAACGGACCAACGAGATCAATATGAACATGTTTAAATCGATCAGTAGGATCCGTGAACCAACCTCCCTCCTACGTTTTTTTTTTTTAAAGCGGTTTAAGTCGTACAAAGGCGAGGAACACGCTGTGGTTGAAGTCCAGGTTGTAAGGCGAACGAGCATGTTCGAAAAGGTGAAAATGGACAGAACGTAGAAGGTGTAGGAACGATGTCAGTTTGACGCGGAAGAATTTCCTCTCGCTTGCAATTTGAGGTTGAAGGTTGAAGATGCTGAATAGAATTTATGTAGTTAGTCCTCGAATTTTGTGCTTTAGGCGAGTCTTTCTTGTCAGTGTTCATGATCGCGTGTAATTCTTCGATTTTAGTTTGAATCAAATTTTCAATTCTTCTAGTAGACAAAATTGTTTAGTTAGTTGAGTTTTCGTGTTGGACGATGTTAATTTGGTAGTGTCATTATTCTTGTGAGTTTGATGTCGAATTTTGAATTGGTGTTTATCAGACCATTCACACGATTTTTTGCATTTTTCTGGTCGACATATTCTTCCGAATTTGAAGTGATAAAAACAAAATTTTCCTCTAGGATTGAATTTCCTATTTGACGCAGAACGTTTAAGATGATTCTGATGAGTGTATGAATTCAGTGTGTCTTGTATGTTTTTTGACGATGTAGGAAATAATTTACACGGAGAAACACATTTCCGTGCTTTCGCACCGTACTTCGCATGATAGAAGCAAAGATCAGATGACTTTGATGAATGACTTTGATGATATCGTTTACGTTCCGATCGAGGCTGAAAACTCTTCGGGGAGTCCTTTGTCGACTGTCCACTTGTCGCCTGAGTTACCTGTCCACTTGCCGACTGAGTTACTTGATCAGTTATCGCAACGCGTTGGGAGGCCACTGCGCATACCCGATCATCCCTCCTCAACAACTCACGATCAGCATAGTCATCAGCACGTTTGGCCAAAACGGACAAATCCTGTTCACCCCCGGCACCAATTACATGAACCATGGGCAGCGGCAACTGAAACTGCCAAAGTGTGCGCAGCACCTCATCATTAAACCGTCCCAGTGCTAAGCGCTTTATTTCCTTCAAAAGGAAGGAAGGCTTCTTATCCCCCAGTTGCAGACCCTGAAGAATCTTCATTAAAGAGGTGTCTTGCGACAGCGAATACTCAGCTAGTAAACCTCGCTTCAAAGCCGTATACTTTCCGTTTTCCGGTGGATGCAAGACGATGTCTTCAACATCCTGCAGTACCTGCTCCGGTAGGGAAATGACTAATAAGTCATACTTTAACTGATCTTCGTTAATGTTCCTAGACCGGAACAAGCTTTCTATTCGCAAAAACCAGGTAGCCGGACAGTCCCTGTTAAATGTAGGCAACGAGACATTTATGTGCTGTTGTTGTTGCTGCTGCATTTTACGAAAACGAAAACGAAATGTACGAAAAAAAATCGATAATAAATTTACGAACGTTGAAATTAATAACGTTGAAACGTTAATCGTATCGTCGTCTTGACGTTGAAAAAGAAAACGAACGTTGAAAAATTAAGCAACTTACGTTCTTACGAAGGGGTCACCAATTGAAGCGGATATTATATTTCGTATGAAATAATATTTTGTATGAAATAATTCGTATGAATTCTTTTATTTTAAACTGAACTGAATCTATAAATCATATGGTAGCGGACCGAGCCGCTACAGTAGCTCAAGGCTTTGATAATTCTCGTGCAATTCCCAGATTTGCAAACCCTGGCCCACTTTTGAATAAAAAGACCATTTTTAATCATCTTAAGGACGACTTTACGAGTGTAAACTCGAATATTTTTCTGCCACATTATGAAAACATTAGTCCCGTCGACCTAGGAAAATTTTTTTGTGGACTTGATTATTCTAATTCTTAGCTTATTAAAAGAAAAATTATTGTGATACCCTCGTTTTTGAAAAATTTAGATCTCTTTCACTCAAAATTATTAGTGATCACTGATCTTTATCGTCTGCAGTTGATCCTCAAGTTTATCTGAATCAAGGTAGAAAAAATGAAAGTCTTCGCCCAGCCAGGCCGCACGCAACGGGGCTGAACACTCCAAATGTCTCCCTACAAAAGCTCTTGGCATTTTAAAATTCACTTCGAAAGAAGAAAATTTGGTAAAAATTGCGTCCTTGAAGGTCACGGAAAAAATTTGCACCATGGACTTCAAGGACTTGGTGGATGATTCAATAACTTTTCTTTGAAAGTTAAGTACTTGTTTGAAGAGCTTCCAACGAAAACTTCCTTAAAGAGAAGTAACAATATGGGGGGGGGGAGTATAACGGAGGGGACGTACAACGGAGGGGGAAGTATAACGGAGGGGAAAGTACAACGAAAGGGGAAGTATAGGGGCACGAAAGTATAACGAAGAGAGGGAAAGTATAAAGAGGGGGAAGTATAAGGGAGGGGGAAGTATAACAGAGGGGAAAGTATAACGAAAGGGGAAGTATAAGGGAACGAAAGTATAACGAAGGGAGGGAAAGTATAAAGGGGGCAGTATAAGGGAGGGGAAGTATAACAGAGGGGAAAGTATAAGGGAGGGGAAGTATAAGGGAGGGGGAAGTATGTATAAGGGAGGGGAAGTATAAGGGAGGGGGATGTTTTTTTGTCAAAAAATTTTCTAAGTTCCTTTTTTCGAAAATTTTCTTAGTGTCAAGGTAGAAATAATGGGCTCTTTGGCCTACGGTAGAAGAATGAAATTTCTCCCTACTAAAAAAAAAAATTAAAAAGTGGCAATTTTTTTACTCCAAAAATTCTTAAAAAAGATAAGGAGTAATTGGTGAAAATTTGGTGAAAATCGGTTGAAAACTGTGGCCGTAAAGTGTTCCGGAAAAAAATGACACGGACGGACGGCCGGCACCACAGACAAAGTTGAGATCGGTAAAGATCAATATTCTAATTGACCCTACGGCGCGGCGTCTGGGAGACCCTTCCCCAAAAATTCGACGTCGAGGGTATCACAATAACTTCTTTAAGGAAGTTAAAAAGATAGGTACTGTCATACCCTCGAGGGATGGAAAATGGTTCAAAACAACTAATCAATTGTGCAGATTTTCGGGGAATATTTTTTTTTCTCTCTTTTTGAGAAATTTTACAATATAAACTTTTGCATTTCAAAAAAAGCGGTAAAAACAAACTCCGTCGGATTAGCAATTTCCAGAGACCTTTGTATGAACTCATAAACCCTCAATCACTCATAAATAAAATTTACGAGCTGATTTTTTCAGACCATAATCCTTGAAATTGAATTTACGCACTTTAAGCATAGAAAAAAAGTCGTGCCTGTCAAAAGGCCAATTTGCCGGCCCTCCCCTGGTGATTTTTCAAATTGATCTCACCCTGGCATTTGACGGTCAATGCAAGTTAAAACGTCATTAAAAAAAACCCTTTAAGAAAAAGAAGAAGGAAAAAGGTGGTGGAAGATTCACTATCTTTACCATCTTCTCCTTTCTCTTCTTCGACTCTCAGAAGTCAGTGAGTGAGTCAGAGTTGAACGGGGGAGTGAGTGCGATCCTGCAATGGACCCACCAATCATATTCATGTAAGATCAAACATTTTAAAACTTTATATATCAAAAGAACATAAAAAGTTGGATTTTCGGATGCGAAATGTGGTCTTTCCAGTTGGTTTTCTTATCACACGATTTACCCCTAGAGGGTCATGAAACTCCGTTTTTTTACAGCGAGGGCCCAAAAAGCCGTCGGAAGCTTTTAAATTAGGAATTCCGGACGGTAAAGAAACTGATTTTTACCCGCGCCATAAACAGAAGCTTTTTTTTTATCAAGATACACTTTTTCCTTCCTCTTTTTCCCCCTGCTTTTTCCGGATTGAAGATAGAATATTAAAAATTCATCTTTTTGTTTTAAATTAATTCCTTTTAAAGCACCAAACTTTGAACTGCCAATTACTCAAGAGTTGAAAAGTTTTAACTTTTTGAAGCATTTGTTGTAAAATAGATTCTGGCTTTTGGAAAAAAAAGTAATGAATGACGAAAATAGGCCGAATCTGCCCTTCGAAAGCCTAAAACCGTGTTCCTGACTGAATTTACATGTAAATCGATCAATTTACGACGTCGGCTCTCAAATCTACCTGCGAACGCGCTTTGACCTCTTCAACTTTAATAGCTATCAACTTGATTGAACGTTATATTAAAAATAGGCAGAGAAAGTTAGGGAGAAAAAAATATAAAAAGTACCTTCAGTTATGGGGAAAATATAGGTGATATGTTTAAAAAATCATGATTGCGATTTCAACGCCTTCTGTTGTTTGACAAAAAAAAAACTAAAATCGATTCATCACATTTCCCTTTGGAATAAATTTTTATTCTCAAATATGTCATATCAAATTGACCCCTCGTGGGTCTGTAAGACAATTTTTTGGGTATCACAATTCTGTTGTTTTTTGAGAAAGTTAATTATCTGCGATGAATGATGTCCCTAGCAGAAAGTTTATGGCCTTCTCAGGATAGAGAATACCTCGGGGCTAAAAATCGCTCTCAAAAAATGGATGAATGACTTATGCTTTTTTTATGTCTTCTAACGCCAAATGTGTGAAATGAAGAACAGAATATGGAATTCGCCATGATGAATAAAAGTGCTTGTTTAGCTTCCAACGTAAACTTTCTTAAAAAGAAGTAAAATATAGGAGGGGGAAGTATAAAGGATTGGAAGTATAACAGAGGAGGAAGTACAAAGGAGGGGAAGTATATCGGAGGGGGAAGTATATATTTTTCTACGGATTTTCTAAGGTTTTTTTTAATTTTCCAAGTTTTTTTTTAATTTTCCAAGTTTTTTTTTTTTTTCAAAAAATTGTCCAAGTTTTTTTTTTCAAAAAATTATCCGACTTATTTTTTCAATAAATTTTCCGATTTTTTTTTCAAAAATTTTCCTTTTTTTCGAAAATTTTTTTAAGTATCAAAGTAGAAAAAATGGGATTTTTGCCCAAGAGAGGTCCTTCTAGTAACGTGTGGAAGAATGAAATTTCTCCCTACTAAAATAATAATTAATGTTGAAAAAAAATGATAATTTTTTTACACCAAAAATTCGTAAAAAATATAAGGAGTAATTGGTGAAAATTTGGTGAAAATCGGACCACCTGTTCGGCCGCAGCGAATTTTTTAAAATTTCAAACAGACATATCTCCGCCATTTTTTCGAAATTCAAAAATCGCCTTCTTTAGTTTCTTGTTCACCGACTAAAGAAAATTTGGTGAAAATCGGTTGAAAACTGTGGCAGTAAAGTGTTCCGGAAAGAAATGCTACGGACGGCCGGCCGGCACCACATACAATGTTGAGATAACTACAAAAAGAAGACCCTTTTCCAGAGACCTCACATGGAGGGTTTCACAACAACTTCTTTTTGTGGAAATTAAAAAGGATGAATTTTTATTGCTTTTAGTGTGAAATGTTTGAAATAAAGAACAAAACAGGTATGAAATTCTTTATGATGAAATTGTTCAAAAATAAATTGGGTGGCTTCTTCTATTTCTCAAGTTGAGACATTATTGGCTTCTCTTTCAAAACAGAAAATCAACATGTAGGTGTTTAGTTTCCTAGAAGAACCTTTAACCTCTGAAATGGTTAAAAGAAGCGTTGCATAATTTTATATTTGAGTAATAAAAGTGCTGTAGAAAACAACCCTGGGTTTTACGTCTTAATAAAAAGAAGAGTTTTACCCATAAACAGTCAGGGTTGCCTGAAAACTTTTGATTTCCTCCCCTCGCTCGCCGTTCTCTTTTATTGTTATCCGTTCGGTCACGATTGCACTTTCTCCATGTCCGACATCACGCGTGTGTTTATTTTATTTTAGTCAAAAAGGTAAAAACGAAGGAGTTATGTCTTCGAAAAAATGTTGACAAGAATCGTGTTTGGGGTTAGCGATAAGGAAAACACGACTCGACCTTCGAAAGTTGATGAGCGCTGAGGCCTAGGTCGTCATTTTTCTCTTTCCCCCAGAGGAAAACGACATTAAAAACTTAGTTTTGCCTTTTATAGAAATCAAACAGATAAGCCAAAAGAAGAAAACTCTTATATGCAGAAAGAATCTCGAATTTTGACAGGGAAAAGGGGGTTTTTATCTCTACGCAACCCGAAAATGCCGACAAAAGTACTTGTTTGAAGAGCTTCCAACGAAAACTTCCTTAAAGAGAAGTAAAAATATAGGAGGGGAAGTATAAAGGAGGGGGTAGTATTAGGGAGGGGAAGTATAACGGAGGCAAAAGTATAACGGAGTTGGAAGTATAACGGAGGGGGGAAGTTTTTTTCGTTCGAAAAATATTCCAAGATTTTTTTCCAAAAAATATTCTAAGTTTTTTTTGGAAAATTTATCCTAGTATCAAGGTAGAAATAATGGGATTTTTGCCCTAGAGAGGTCCCTCTCTTAAGGCGTGGAAGTAAAATTTCTCGCTACAAAAATAATAATGAATGTTAAAAAATGATAATTTTTTTTACAAAAAAAATTCGTAAACAATATAAGGAGTAATTTGTGAAAATTTGGTGAAAATCGGACCATCGGTTCGGCCGCAGCGAATTTTTTAAAATTTCAAACAGACATATTTCCTCCATTTTTTCGAAATTCAAAAATCGACCTCGTTAGTTTCTTATTCACCGACCAAAGAAAATTTGGTGAAAATCTGATGAAAATTGTGGCCGTTCCGGAAAAAAATTCGACGGACGGCCAGCCGGAACTACAGACAAAGTTTTGTAATAGACCCCACTAGAGAGGGCTCGCAATGCCTTCGACTCGTCCACAAAAGACCTGGGGGGGGGTCGTGTATGAAAGAATAAGTCCGATCTATTTGCTCCGATAGGTCAGAAAACGCGATTTTTCAGGAGACGCAAAAAAAAGTAATAAATCGAATATAGCTTACCTGATGAGACCTATTAGGTCGAAACCGGTCGTGAAATCTGTTTATTGTTTCCCTTTTCCTCAGAGCAAACAAAAATAACTTTTTGTTCATGGAATGTGTGAATAATCTATGACATCACAATTAAAGTGACGCCATGTTTTCCGCGTAATTTAGCTGCACTTTAAGAAAAGCTAATAAATAATTTTTATTTATATTTTTAATTATGCGGTAATTTTTTTTATGGTGTAATCCGTAAATGAAAGGCATTGAGACTTTTTCTCTAGTAATAAGCTTCCTGAAAGTCCTTTTTCTAAAAGGAAAAAAAAATTGTTTCCATATTTTCCCACAGTTAAATTAAAAGCGATATTTTCTAAAAGTTCAATATTTGCATACTTTTTACTGGGATTATGAAAGTGTTTTATTTTTATGAGCGTTTTAAATAAAAATTTTATTGTTTTTTAATGGGGTTTGAAGGTCTGGGGTGGCGGAAATATGGGTCAAATTAGGGGAGGGTCTGTAACCGAAGCGTAAATGGAGTAACGGCCCGTTAGCTCAAGTGCTTGTTAAAGGTTGAAATTAAAGACGGAAGCGTGTGAAAGTGATCGTTAGGCGGTGGGCGGGAATCCATGTTTCGTGAAGTCATTTAGAATGCGTCCTCGACAAAAAATAACTTTTACTTTAATAATAAAGAAAAAAAGTTCTTTTCCCCGTTACAGATCGTTCAGTCTCCTTGACACGCGTCCTCCCGGGAAGCTGCGGGTGTAGTTGGCCAACCGTCATCTTCATCCTTCTTCGGGTCGGACTTGACCCCTTTCGGGTGGGTAACACCTCTTCTCACGAAAAAAAAATCCCCGACACGCATAATGTTGTGAAATCAACTTTTTTCTTTCCCCTTTGACCCCGCGAAGACGTCAAACTGTCATTTTTGTCGTGCTTTATTCGTCGCAAGGACATCTTTTATACGAAAAAAATTGATGAATGAACATCACGAATTGAAGGCTTCCAAACAGTAATCCCTTCACCCAATACAGTAAATTTACCCTTTTTCCCATTGTAAAAATCCGGAATAACACGAAATGAATATTTATACCCTTATCTCCAAAATTGTTTTTCTCGTATTATAATGGGAAAATGTAGTTTCCATGGCGATATATCACTATGCATGGAAATCAGTAACTCAGTTTTCTCTCAAGGTACATTTTTCATTAATGCAGTTTCTACTTGGCGGTCGAAAAGTCGAAAGAAAATTAGATTTTTTGTGACATGTGAAGTGCTCCATGGATCGTATGTTCTGGAAGCCTTTCCTTGAAAAAACAGGAAAGTAAATAATTTAATTCTTTCATGTAAAACGTTAAAAAAGTTGGGAGCTCTCGCTTTGAAAGTTCCCCTTGGTGGTACATGGATAACAGCCATCTACAACCATACTTTAGGTACCAAAAGCTTGATTACTCTGCATTGTAATGGACGTAGAGGAAAATTGATCTTTACTTGTCTGTGGTACCGGCCGGCCGTGGTATTTTTCCGGAAAAATTCTTCCCGCAGCAATTTTTGATATAATCTTCCTTTAGTTACAGTCGACTTTGGTTTTAGTGAATTCGGTTTAAAGTAAAAAATCGATTAACTTCTGATCTCGGTTATCCCACTTCTGATATCGGTTATACCAAATCTGTTTTGGGTTATCCTGCATCTGTTTCAAGGTTATCCCACTTCTGATATCGGTTATCCCACTTCTGATATAGGTTATCACACTTCTGATATCGGTTATCCCACATCTGTTTTGGGTAATCCCACTTCTGATCTCGGTTATACCACTTCTGATATCGGTTATCACACTTCTGATATCGGTTATCCCACATCTGTTTTGGGTAATCCCACTTCTGATATCGGCTATACCACTTATGATCTCGGTTATACCATTTCTGATTATCCCACTTCTGATATTGGTTATCCCACTTCTGATATTGGTTATCCAACTTCTGATATTGGTTATCCAACTTCTGATATTGGTTATCCCACTTCTGTTTCGGGGTTATCCCACATCTGTTTAGGGGTTATCCCACATCTGTTTCGGGGCTATCCCACTTCTGATATCGGATATACCACTTCCGTTCTCGGTTATACCCTTTCTGATATCGGTTATCCCACATCTGTTTTGGGTTATCCCATATCAGTTTTGGGTTATCCCACATCTGTTTTGGGTTATCCCACATCTGTTTTGGGTTATCCCACATCTGTTTTGGGTTATCCCACATCTGTTTTGGGTTATCCCACATCTTGTTTGGGTTATCCCACATCTGTTTTGGGTTATCCCACATCTGTTTTGGTTATCCCACATCTGTTTTGGGTTATCCCACATCTGTTTTGGGTTATCCCACATCTGTTTTGGGTTATCCCACATCTGTTTTGGTTATCCCACATCTGTTTTGGTTATCCCACATCAGTTTTGGGTTATCCCACATCTGTTTTGGTTATCCCACATCTGTTTTGGTTATCCCACATCTGTTTTGGGTTATCCCACATCTGTTTTGGGTTATCCCACATCTGTTTTGGGTTATTCCACATCTGTTTCGGGGTTATCCCACATCTGTATTGGGTTATCCCACATCTGTTTCGGGGTTATCCCACATCTGTTTCGGGGTTATCTTACTTCTGATATCAATTATACCACTTCTGATCTCGGTTATCACACATCCGTTTCGGGGTACTTCCTGATACAGTATCAGTTATCCCACTTGTGATCTCGGTTATCCCACATCTTTTTCGGGGTTATCCCACATCTGTTTTGGGTTTACCCCACTTCTGATATCGGTTATAGTACGTTTTATCCGATTTTCATTAAAGTTGTACAGAATCTTCCTTACGAAGTATAAAAAAAGCGAGAGAAATTTTTTCCTGGTTAGATTGCACTCGATTTATGAACTTAATGGAGTTCCATGACATATGCAGGTGACAATGAAAAATTTTTCATTTTTTTTATCCCTTCGGGAACCTCGATGGCCGTAATTTTTTTTCTGAAGAGTTTGATTAATCTCTTAATTAATCCCATGGGAAAAGAGAAATTCGATCAAAGGGCAGAGGATTGCGTAAATTTTCCGACTTCTTTTTCGTTCGTAATTAATTTTACGAAGATAACTAGTTTGAAAAAGAGATTAATTAAAGTCGGGGTCAGAAGGATTCCGCGACCCTCTGTATATAAGCCATAATTCTTTGGTCTTCAAAACACGTTCCGGTTATTATCTCGTTAAAGTTCTTTTTCTCCTAGTAATCCAGTTCTTGTTATATCGCAATAGATCACCGCTAATGATATTATCGAAGATTGAAAAGGTAAAAGTGATTTTACAAGACTTAAAAACGCTTATTAAGCAACAATTCGCCTAAGATAAATGGGCCATTATCTCTGAATTACCGACTTCTGTTTTCTCTACTAAAATAAAGTGATAACACAACTTTCATGGAAAAACAGCTTTCACCCGCGAAATCGAATTTAGGGAAGAAGAGTAAAGATCTAGAAGGGATTGCATCATTTAAAAGATGTCACGTAATCTGGGTAAAAACACTTTCTACGTTTGTTTGTAGGTGGGAAACTTGAGCGAGAGGAACGCAAGGTGGGACCGGGTCGATGGATATACGAGGAAGATTCCCACGAAAGGGCCTTCATTTCCCTCCTTACACAACCAAATTTTTTTCTTTCTTTTCTCAAAACATTCTTATAAAATAATTTATTTTAATTTTGATTGCTATTCGCAAATTGATTTTTATATCAAACAATTAACCAACATTAGAGGAAGAAATGACTGTGATAACGGGTATCTCACGACGCGTTTCGGCTTAATAAGCCTCGTCAGGTGAGCTATTCCGCAGTTTCCACTAATTCTCTCGTAGATAGGTCCACAGAGAAAAGATAGAAATGATTGTGATAGAGGGAATAGCTCACCTGACGAGGCTTATTAAGCCGAAACGCGTCGTGAGATACCCGTTATCACAGTCATTTCTTCCTCTAATGTTGGTTAATTGTTTCTTATAAAATAAATTAGTCCGGAAAGCTCCTAAAGAGCCCATAAACTACCTAAGATTAAAAAAGGTGGCTGTCAAAAATGCGGTTTTTAACAGTTTTATCAAATATCTCAAAAACTATGAGGCTTAACGCTAAACTTATTTAGTACAAAAATAATGTAAACTAAATTTTAAACTAAAAGTGTTAAGTACATAACCTCGGTGAAGTGAACGCTTTCGGAGTTACAAACCGTCAAAAAAATATTTTGGCGACATTTTAGACTATCATCAAATAACTCGAAAACCAATGGTCCTAGCGAGAAAATGACTAAATACAAAATTAATGTTTTTGCAATTTTCTAAAGGAAAGTCTGATATATTTTTTTCGTAAAACAAATATTTTATTAGATATGGTCTAAAATATATTTTATTAACAAAATCCATTTTCAAGAAATGCTCCTCTTTCGTAGAATTCGTTCATTGTTCGGACGGAGCGCATAATAGGCTTATTTTAAAGCTGAAATGATTTAAAACCGTTTTCATTTTGTTTTCAAAAATCAATTCAGAAAAACTGTTTTTCAGTTTTTGCTAAAATGTCACTTTTTGACGGTTCGCAACTCCGAAACCGCTCACTTTAGCAAGGTTACGTGCTTAATACTTTCTGTTTAGAATCTAATTTTAAATATTTTCGTCCTAAATAATTTTTGCGCTAAACTTTATAGTTTTCAAGATCTTCCTTTTAGTTACAGCCGACTTCTGCTTTAGTGAATTCGACTTAAAGTAAAAATTCGATTAACTTCTGATATTGGTTATCCCACTTCTGTTATCGGTTATCCAACATATGTTTTTGGGTTATCCCACTTCTGATATCGGTTATCCCACATATGTTTTTGGGTTGACCCACTTCTGATATCGGTTATCCCACTTCTGATATCGGTTATACGGTTTTTGCTAAAATGTCACTTTTTGACGGTTCGCAACTCCGAAACAGCTCACTTTAGCAAGGTTACATGCTAAATACTTTCTGTTCAGAATCTAATTTTAAATATTTTTGTCTTAAATAATGCTTGCGCTAAACCTCATAGTTTTGAAGATATTTGATAAAAACCGATAAAAACAGATTTTTGACATTTTTTCATTCTCCCAAATAGGTGAATCTTTTTTCCGTTAAAAAGGTTCGACCATTTGCCTCAGTGAAAGGAAACCCGTGACTATTAATTTTAGTTGGTAGTAGTCTGAGATGACTAATCTTCCACGGTGAGCTTTGTATGCAAGAGAAAAAAAATGAACCACCACTTCTGATTTCAGTTATCACACCTCTGATATCGGTTATCCCGCATATATTTTGGGGTTATCCCACTTCTGATATCGGTTATCCCACATATATTTTGGGGTTGTCCCACTTCTGATCTAGGAACGCGGTAGCGTTCCGCCCCGCCAAGCAACACCCAGTCCGAAGACGTCAGAAAACGGTACCTACCAAGTGTATTATATTATTACTTATATTTATATTATACTTATATTTATACTGGACGTCACGATTTGCGTTTTTCAGGTATCTGGATCTCGGCTCCCTGTGGACCGATCGACTTGAAATTTGCTACAGATTTACTTTAATATGATATGAGTAAACGCTGAAAATTTCAAGTCGATCGGTCCACAGGGAGCCGAGATATAAAAGTCTGAAAACCCGGTTTTTCGCCTTTACCGTGTTTTTCTTCTTCTTCTTCTTCTTCTTCTTATTCAGCTAGACAAGGCTACAGCCTCTCCTAGCGCACCGATTGACTTGAAATTTTGCACAGAGCTTCCTTTCAACTTGAGCCAGTGCCTTTTGAAAGATTTACCCCGAAATCTTAACTTAAAAAAAAGTTAGGAACAAAAAACTGAAATTTTAGGGTAATTTTAGCCACTTTAACGGGTACACAGCCTGGAGACAAGACCAATCGACTTGAAATTGTGCACAGAGCTTCCTTCTGAGTTTATCAATAAGGACGAGTATAGTAATGAGGACGGATTTCGGAAATGGGTCATCCAGACCCCTCAGGGTCAATTTGACCAGTGATCATTGTCTGTGGCGCCGGCTGTACACCCGATTTACACCATAAGGTCGAATTTCGGAAATGGGTCTTCCAGACCCCTTGGGGTCAATTTGACCAGTGATCATTTTTCGATCGTCAGTTAGTCTGAGGCGCCTTCTGTACATCCGATTTACACCAGAGGTCGGATTTCGGAAATGGGTCTTCCTGACCCCTTAAGGTAAATTCGACCCTAAAAAGAACGAAAGAACTGACGAAAAAAGAACGAAACATAAAACATAAATTGGGTAATTTTTGCCAGTGTAATGGGTCAACAGCTAACCTGACCTATTTGGCCCCCGAAACTGAAACAACGCGCGGTTCTTTTAGGAGTTTTACGATTCATTTGAATTTAAACTACAAAAAGATATGATATCCCCACAAAAAACACCCCGTGTAAAAAACACCCCGCCTCGCAAAAATCCTTTTACATCAGCCGGAAAAAGTTGTGATATCAACTTCCCCGCCCTCAAATGAGCGAGAAGAGTCGATACGCCCGAGTGGTAGGTACGATGATGTGAGAAGCATGATGCCCGTGCTCCCGTTTTCAATGCTCCCCTTGGCGGCATCGCGAAATGCTTTGTATCAGTGATTGCCGTTATTTATCAAGCCCTGGAACGTCCTGGAACGCTTAAGAATTACTGTGTTATCACTGAGTTTCTAACTAATCACTAGTATACACCCCATACACATACATACACATACCCCCCCCCCTGTACTCACACATGACACTACGCCTTCATCTACGTATGTCTGAGTGTTTGAATCATAACGATTTTTCCCGAAGAACGCACAGCACGTCTTAACTACGTCCCTGTAAACAAACATTTCGCGATGCCGCCAAGGGGAGCATTGAAAACGGGAGCACGGGCATCATGCTTCTCACATCATCGTACCTACCACTCGGGCGTATCGACTCTTCTCGCTCATTTGAGGGCGGGGAAGTTGATATCACAACTTTTTCCGGCTGATGTAAAAGGATTTTTGCGAGGCGGGGTGTTTTTTACACGGGGTGTTTTTTGTGGGGATATACACGTAGGTTATCCCACTTCTGATATCGGTTATACGGTTTTTGCTAAAATGTCACTTTTTGACGGTTCGCAACTCCGAAACCGCTCACTTTAGCAAGGTTACGTGCTTAATACTTTCTGTTTAGAATCTAATTTTAAATATTTTCGTCCTAAATAATTTTTGCGCTAAACTTTATAGTTTTCAAGATCTTCCTTTTAGTTACAGCCGACTTCTGCTTTAGTGAATTCGACTTAAAGTAAAAATTCGATTAACTTCTGATATTGGTTATCCCACTTCTGTTATCGGTTATCCAACATATGTTTTGGGTTATCCCACTTCTGATATCGGTTATCCCACATATGTTTTTGGGTTGACCCACTTCTGATATCGGTTATCCCACTTCTGATATCGGTTATACGGTTTTTGCTAAAATGTCACTTTTTGACGGTTCGCAACTCCGAAACCGCTCACTTTAGCAAGGTTACTTGCTAAATACTTTCTATTCAGCATCTAATTTAAAATATTTTTGTCTTAAATAATGCTTGCGCTAAACTTCATAGTTTTCGAGATATTTGATAAAAACCGATAAAAACAGATTTTTAACGTTTTTCATTCTCCCGTTCAAAAAGTTCGACCATTTGCCCTAGTGAAAGGAATCCCGTGACTATTAATTTTATTTGGTAGTAGTCTGAAATGACTAAGCTTCCACGATGAGCTTTGTATGCGAGAGAAAAAAATTAACCTCCCACAGACACCTTTTTAATCGAATACACATGTTTCAGGCTTGTTGTAAAATTTTAAATACCATGACAAACCGTAAATCACTTGAATGACTATTAACATAACAACTTAAAAGAACCTTGAAACGAACATGAAAACGAACAGCGAGACTTTCTACAACGTTTGAACAGAAAGTCCGAAAAAAAGAATTGAGTTTATGGTTTTTTCCGGAAAGACGCAAAAAAAATAAAAGTAAAAGCTAGTAATAAACAAGCTTTACCCACGGGAATCACGATCTGATCATAATTAAGGTAGAAATGGGAAGCTTCCCTTTCGCTCTGGAAAGATCCTATTTGTTCTTACGCAACCTTTAGGATATTCCACGACTTAAAGTTTCTTTAAAATAAAAAAAAGTACGAAAAAAAAGAATCAAAAGAGCTGTGACATTTAAGAGAAGGTCGCGAAAGGTCCCGATGCTCACGATTATCAAAATCGGCGTTTGTGATAATTTTTGAGTATTTTAATGGGCGAAGACAATTGCGAAATTCGCGCCTCAGGGAAATTTATGAACGTTTTGTAATTTTACATCCCCAAATAAGGTTATGTTTGTACAACCTCAATAAAACTCATCATTTTTTTCAGATGGAGTATGGTTTTAAGTGGCGTTTTGGCCCAAGTGCCTACAGAAGACATCAACGCTTTTATATCCCAAGCAGAAGAAGCCATGAGTCATCGGTTTCAGAATTTGGAACCAAAACTCCACAGAAACGGTATAGAATTTTTGGGGGCACATCTCGTCCGAAAGTATTTTCGTCCTAAAGTGTTCTCGTCCTAAAAATAATAGAAAAAGAAAAAATATAAACTCGTCCGAAAGCAATATCTAACAGGCTACGCCCCTTTTTAGGACGATATGGTATTCTCGTCCTACTGTCATCTCGTCCTAAAAATATCTGTAAAATAAAATAATAGTTAAAATTAAATGAAAAGTATTCTCATCCGATAGTATTCTCGTCCTAAAGTATTCTCTTCCAAAAGTATTCTCCTCCTAAAAATAATAGAAAAAATAAAAACTGTCTTCTCGTCCGAAAGTAATCTCGTCCTAACAGGCTACGCCCCTTTTAGGACGAGGAGACATTCGGGCAAGTGGATTTCAATACAATCTTTTAAATATTATACTTTAATAAAATAGAAATCATCTCTTCCTAAAGTGTTCTCGTCCTAAAAATAATAGAAAAAGAAAAAATATAAACTCGTCCGAAAGCAATATCTAACAGGCTACTTCTCGTCCTAAAGTATTCTCTTCCTAAAGTATTCTCGTCCTAAAAATAATAGAAAAAAGAAAAAATATAAACTGTCTTCTCGTCCGAAAGTAATCTCGTCCTAACAGGCTACGCCCCTTTTAGGACGAGACATTCGGGCAAGTGGATTTCAATACAATCTTTTAAATATTATACTTAATTAAAATAGAAATCATCTCGTCCGAAAGTATTCTCGTCTTACTGTCATCTCGTCCTAAAAATATCTGTAAAATAAAATATCACTTAAAATTAAGTGAAATGTATTCTTATCCGATAGTATTCTCGTCCTACTGTCTTCTCGTCCTAAAACTAACGCACAAAAATTGCTGCGTCGGAGGAATAAGGGAGCGTTTCACCCCAGCAAGTCACGGTCGGTTTGTTTGTTTATTTTTGCGAGGATCATCTCGTTTGGTGACACAAGGGGGTTAATTTTTTTTCCTCTCGCGAGGATGTGCTCACTCTGTCTGCCCTGGGACGTGATGAGCACGGTAAGCCCAAAAAAAAATTTAAAACTTGCTGGGGTGGAGCGCATTCCTCCGACGTAGCAATGAACAGTTTTTTTTAGCGTTAGTTTTAGGACGAGATGACAGTAGGACGAGAATACTTTCGGACGAGATTATTTCTATTTTAATAAAGTATAATATTTAAAAAATTGTACTAAAATAGATATCCACTTCTCCGAATGTCTTATCGTCCTACTCTCATCTCGTCCTAAAAAGGGACATAGCCTGTTAGGACGAGATTACTTTCGGACGAGATGACAGTTTATATTATTTCTTTTTCCACTAAGTTTAGGACGAGAATACTTTCGGACGAGATGTAGGCACTCCAAAATATGCACTCGCGGAAGCTAAACTTGACCTTGTGATTTAGCGTTTTATTTTTTTAAATGTAAAAACGTGTTTTGCCCATTTTGTATAATTTATGCTATTAATCAACTTCTGGCCTTTTGACCGAAGTTTTTTTTTTTTTTTTTTTTTTTTTTTTTTTTTTTTTTTTTTTTTTTTTTTTTCAAAATATTTGTGGGCGTTTTTTATTATTAGGTGTCGAAAAATGTTGAAAGACTATTTTTCAGGATGAAACTCAGACAATGATATTTCCATACAATAATACAAAAATTCATATGAAAGTTATGTAACTTTTCTCTCTTTCGTTTGGCAATGAAAGTAGATGACTTTCAAGGTTAATTCGGATTTCTTACGATTTGAATTTTCGGCCTGAGGGGAAAGGTACAAAGGAACGCGGACGAAGACGGCTTTTATTGAATAATTCAATATGTCGGAGTGAAATATTTTATTAGATTGCTTCAGAGACATCTTGTAATTTACGAAAGCTTGAAAAAAACACCTGTTGAATAAGAAATCTTTGAAATAAAAGCATTTTCATAACTTAGCATATTTTAGGAGTTATGCAGGAGCATGGAACGCCTGCGTGGTTCATGGGAGCATCTCATGCCGGGAAGCTGACTACCAAAAATATTACGAATTCTGCATTAATGGCGGAAGAAGCCACTAAATATATGTCTCATGCGTATGTTGTGAAAAAATAATTTTTATTTTATTTTTATATTTATTATAGATTAGGAATACCGGCGTCTTCTTTGGCTGGGCTTTCAGTTATTGGGACGGAGTTAGGGCAAAATTGTCCTGCTCATGAAGAACCGTGGTGTCAGGCTAAAAAATATAGGTCGTTGAGCGGACATTGTAATAATGTTCAGACGCCATCGTGGGGGAGCGCAGGTAATGCTTATGTGCGGTATTTGCCAGCTGATTATGCCGATTCGATAAGTCTGCCGAGGGGTACGGCTTTATAGTAAGTAGAATAAAGGTTTCTTTTGTTTTTTAAAAGTTTTTTAGTCCTGACGGGTTACCGAGTGCTAGAGACGTTTCGTTGAGAGTTCACGACCAGGTAGACAGACATCATTCCCATCTGGTCGCTACGACGGCCGTCTGGGCTCAGATGGTCTCCCACGATCTCTCTTTGACACCGCAGATGACCGGTTACAACGGCGGACGTCTTAAATGCTGCGGCGTCGAGTTTTCCGACTTTCACCCCGAATGCTTTCCTATACGATTGCCCGACAACGACCCCGTACACGGCGGAGCACGATGCCAAGAATACACAAGGTCCGCGACCGCTCCCCGTAAATCATGCACCCTCGGTAAGCCATTCACAAAGAACTAGGACATGTGAATCTTCACAGCTATCGATGTAATTGTGTGAATAATAATAGTGATTACAAGGCGTTTTAATTGTTGATGACAAATGATAGCAGGGAATATCATAATTCATAACCAAACGTCAAGTTCCCACAGTTAATCCCTTGCTTTAATTGTTCACGAATAACTCATTCCACAAAGGTCCTAGTTTATCTCTTTAATATAACAAAGAGCAAATTGTTCCTTTTCGCTTTCCTCAATAGCTTTATGAACGGTAGACAGGAACCCTGAGGGCTTATTGTTGACCTCCTTTTGATTAGTCACCGGAAACAAAGGACCTTTTGAACATCGTACAGTGGAAATGAGATCTTCCCGGTAGCCGGCGTCCTGAGGCCTATTGCGATTATAGGTCCGAAGGTCACGAGTTCCATTGCCTCATTTAGCCGAACCCAATGAAGAGGAAGTCGGTTACTCCCAAAACCTCCGCGGCTGGTCAACTGCTTAGGCACCGATGCTTGCGGTAGATACAGCAGCAATAGAGGATGAGGGCTCGCAATCTCTTGCACGAAAGGCCTCTATGATGAACCTTCGGGCTAACCTTAATCAACTGTTTAGGCACCGATGCTTGCGGTAGAGGGAAACAGCAGAAATAGAGGATGTGGGCTTGCAATCTCTTGCACAAAAGGCCGTCAATCTATGATGAACCTTCGGGCTAACCTTAATCAACCGTTTAGGCACCGATGCTTGCGGTAAAGGGAAACAGCAGCAATAGAGGATGAGGGTTCGCTATCTCTCGCACAAAAGGCCGTCAATCTATGATGAACCTTCGGGCTAACCTTAATCAACCGTTTAGGCACCGATGCTTGCGGTAGAGGGAAACAGAAGCAATAGAGGATGAGGGCTCGCAATCTCTTGCAAAAAAGGCCGTCAATCTATGATGAACATTCGGGCTAACCTTAATCAACCGTTTAGGCACCGATGCTTGCGGTAAAGGGAAACAGCAGCAATAGAGGATGAGGGTTCGCTATCTCTCGCACAAAAGGCCGTCAATCTATGATGAACCTTCGGGCTAACCTTAATCAACTGTTTAGGCACCGATGCTTGCGGTAGAGGGAAACAGCAGCAATAGAGGATGAGGGTCCGCTTCTCTTGCACAAAAGGCCGTCAATCTATGATGAACCTTCGGGCTAACCTTAATCAACTGTTTAGGCACCGACTCTTGCGGTAGAGGGAAACAGCAGCAATAGAGTATGGGGGTTCGCTATCTCTTGCACAAAAGGCCGTCAATCTATGATGAACCTTCGGGCTAACCTTAGTCAACTGCTTATGCACCGATGCTTGCGGTAGAGGGAAACAGCAGCAATAGAGGATGAGGGTCCGCTTCTCTTGCACAAAAGGCCGTCAATCTATGATGAACCTTCGGGCTAACCTTAATCAACTGCTTATGCACCGATGCTTGCGGTAGAGGGAAACAGAAGCAATAGAGGATGAGGGTTCGCTATCTCTTGTACAGAAGGCCGTCAATCTATGATGAACCTTTGGGCTATCTATGATGAACCTTAGGCACCAATGCTTGCGGTAGAGGGAAACAGAAGCAATAGAGGATGAGGGTTCGCTATCTCTGTACAGAAGGCCGTCAATCTATGATGAACCTTTGGGCTATCTATGATGAACCTTAGGCACCAATGCTTGCGGTAGAGGGAAACAGAAGCAATAGAGGATGAGGGTTCGCTATCTCTTGTACAGAAGGCCGTCAATCTATGATGAACCTTTGGGCTATCTATGATGAACCTTAGGCACCAATGCTTGCGGTAGAGGGAAACAGCAGCAATAGAGGATGATGGTTCGCAATCTCTTGCACAAAAGGCCGTCAATCTATGATGAACCTTCGGGCTAACCTTAATAATTTAACACCAAAGGCAAAAATGTTGTTTAGGTCCAAGAGAGCAAATAAATGAAGCCACCGCTTTTCTCGACGGATCTTCCCTTTACGGAACCTCAGTAGAAGAAAACGAGCAACTGCGGACGTTCGAAAGTGGAAAACTGAGTCTTCCCAACGGCTTATTACCACCGAGTAACTCATCCGACTGTAGATCTAGTCCACAACATAGGTACTTCATACTTATTTCAATGATATTTAACGCAAAATTCAGATGTTTTCTATCAGGGGATGTTAGAGTAAACGAGCACATCGGCCTCGCCACACTTCACACTTTGCTCGCACGCGAGCATAACCGTCTGGCAGATCAGCTTGCCGTATTAAACCCACACTGGGTCGACGAGATTCTTTTTCAAGAAGCCAGAAAGCTTTTAATCGCTCAACTCCAGTATATCACATACAGGGAATTTTTACCATTAATTTTAGGCCAGGATACAATGGAATCGTTTTCATTACTGCCATTGGAAGATGGCTACTATCAAGGATATGATATCAACAAAGATCCAAGCATTGCTAACTCCGTCGCTTCAGCCGCTCTTCATTTTTCAGTTTCATTGATGCCATCTAGCTTAAAACTTTATGATTTGGTACGGAAATGAAATTTTGATTGGTTTATTAATTTAGTGTTTTTAGGATGGAAAAGAAATAGGAGAAGATTCTTTGGGAAGTACGTTTTATGCACCTTTTAGGCTTTATTCCAGAGATGGCCTTGAAATGGTCGTCCAATCATTGTTGAGGTCTCCAGCGCTTGACAGTCAAAGGCACATTAATTCTGTCTTCACTCAGCACATGTTTCAAACACCGGATAAAGGTAAATTAATTAAGTTCGATCCATTTTATAATTCGTTTTAGCGGGAGGTGGTTTGGATCTTGTGGCGCAGTTAATCCAGCAAGGAAGAGACCATGGAGTACCTTCGTATTCAAAATGGTTGAAATATTGCGGAATGAAGGAACCTTCTTCGTTTAAAGATTTAGTTCAGGTTATGCCACAAGAAGCAATTAACGCACTTCAAAGTGTTTACAGGTAACCTTTTTGCTTTACTTTTCCTCCAGCTCAATTTTTGCAATCTGAAAACTTTTTAGAAATGTTTCCGATATTGATTTGCTTTCTGGAGGACTAAGTGAATACGTGCGTGAAGGAAGCACAGTGGGGCCGACATTGAGATGTCTTCTGGCTAAACAATTTTCCGCTGTATGCCTTTTTCTTAATAAAATAATCAATCATTAATTTTTTATCAGTTAAGATCCGGTGATAGACATTGGATGGAATCTGAGCATTCAGGGTTCACACGTGCTCAACTCAAATCGCTCAGAGAAGGTTCTTCTTTAGCCAGAATCCTTTGCGACAACACTGCCATCCGATATGTCCAACCAAACGTCTTCATAGCCATCGATCCATTTTTGTAAAGCCTTTTTGTTTTGAACTTAACATACTAAATGTATTTCAGAAATTCATTTATGGCTTGTGGAACTGACATACCGTCTTTGAACCTAGCACCATGGAAAGAGGAAAAGAAACAGTTCATTGTTCCAAATAAGCAAGTTTCTGAAGCATTAGAAAAAGCGCAAAACGATCTTTATGCTGCATAAGCACGAATACATGCTGTACACTCAAAGTATGATTTCTTTTACTGCTCCCATGACTAAAATTGTTGCAGATTTAATGGCCGACCCTCAATCTCCAATTGCGACTGCGTTCGGATTTAACCGTCCGAAGCGACAAGCTGCGAAAATTGCGAATACTTCAGTTCTTCTTGAATATGCATCATCGAGATTGATCAGGAGTTTTATTCAGGGGTAAAAGGATTTAAGTTGTTTTCATTTATTTTTTTTTATAGGCAGCTTCAAGATTTGGAAACTAAAGATGTTAACTCTTTACTTCTGACTTTACCTCAAATCGATTTGGGGATAAACCCGGAGACAGAGTGCGTGGAGTCGAAGCTTCCTTGTGATCACACTTCGAAATACAGAACGTTGAGCGGATGGTGTAATAACCTTGAAAGGCCAGAATTTGGTCAAAGTTTTAGACCTTTTGCAAGAATACTTCCTCCTGTGTATGCCGACGGAGTGGGGTCACCGCGTGCTTTGTCGGCAACCGGGGTTTCATTACCATCACCGAGGTTGATTTCAACACGGATCCATTCGGACAATCAAGACCTCATACCGATCACTCTCATGTTGATGCCTACACAAATCCGATTGACATTTACTCCAGTCAACCAACCGTTCGTCGGATTGGGAATTTTAAACTGTCAATCGTGCGACTCCCCACAGACTGTACATCCTCAATGTTTCCCAATTGAAATACCGGATAATGATCCTTATTTCCCATCACGAGGTCCGAACGGGGAAAGACTCTGCATTCCCGCCACAAGATCGATGCCCGGACAGCAACGTTAGGACTAGGGAACAAATGAACCAGTTGACAGCATATTTAGATTTGAGTTTTGTTTACGGAAGTGAAACATGCGACGCAGCAGCTTTAAGGAGCTTCACAGGCGGACAACTGAATGCGACACGAAGCTCATTTGGATTAAGGAGAAAACCACTTCTTCCAGAAACGCCTTCCAACCCTGATGTCGAACATCAACCGTGTATGCTTCAACGCCGGTGATGACCGTGCAAGCGAACAGCCAGCATTAGGATCATTCATACAGTCTGGCTAAGAACACAACAGATAGCTAGAGAGCTGTCAGGACTAAACCCGCATTGGGACGATGAAAAATTATATTACGATCCATTTGTGACGTCACCATATTCAACGAGTTCGCATCTGCTGCGTTCAGATTCGGCCACAGTTTGCTTCGCCCAGTTTTTAGACGTTCTTCTCCAGAATACACCAATAAGGAGCCCCCAGTTCGGCTCAGAGATCATTTCTTCAATTCTGATGTTTTATACAAGCCTGGTATCATCGATGATATCATTTTGGGGTTGATAGATACTCCTATGGAAACACTAGATAATTTTATCACTAATGAAGTTACTGAACATCTTTTTGAAAAAAAAAGCATCCCTTATTCAGGGATGGATTTGATATCTTTGAATATCCAAAGAAGTATGATTTTTTATCGTTAGACTTTTAAAACGGTTTTTAGGTAGAGATCATGGTATTCATGGATACAACGACTATAGGGAGTGGTGTGGTTTAGGGCGGGCGAGAAGCTTCAGCGATTTGTTATCGACGACCAATTCGATTTGGTCGAAGAGCTCATCAGAACGTACGCGCACGTCGACGACATCGATCTCTTCCCAGGCGGGATGTCGGAAAGGCCCGTCCACGGAGGAGTCGTCGGCCCAACTTTCGCCTGCATCATCGCAAATCAGTTTTCGAAAATCAAACGATGCGACAGATTCTGGTACGAGAACGACCGCGAGTTTACACGATTTACCTCCTCCCAGCTGGCAGAAATCAGAAAAGTCCATATCGCTTCTCTCTTCTGCAAAATCTTGACAACATCAAAACGGTCCAAAGAGACGTCCTCGACCTACCTCATAACTTCATGTTAGTAAAACCTCTCATTTCTTATTGGATTAATCAATTTGTCCAGGAATCCTCGAGTACCTTGTAATATGATTCCTCAAATGGATCTTTTGAAATGGAAAGACAGCGCTTCATGTTCCATTAAGCAAACGAATATCGACGTCGGTAGGACCGCAAATATTTCACCCTGCGTCAGCTGTACCTGCACCAAAGAAGGAGTTGGTTGATTCTAAAATTCATTGCATGATTAATTTTTTATCTTTTTAGCCGATATGCCAATCTGTAAAAGTCCACAATTGCATCTCGCTTCTTCAGAACTTTTCGCCGGACGCCGTTGCGGCTGACACCGCCTGCAAAGTCCAATGTCTTTACGTCTTCAAAGTTATCCAAGAGTACACCCAAAGCCAAACAAAATCAACCTTACTTGAAAAAAGAAAAATCAAAAATGTAAATAATCAAAGCTAACTTTTGTTGTTATTGTACATAATTTGAAATCAAAATTAATTTATTTGAGTGACGGAATTCTTCAAAAATTGCGTCATTTTTACCATGTAAATAAGATCGGGGGGGAAATTGTTTTCGTAATTTTTATAAATAAATGATTATTTTTTTAACTTTTTATTATGATTATTAATAAATAAAGAGCCCTGAGGATATGAAAACAGTACTAAAAGCACTTAAATTTAATATATTTATAAATTATTAAAACATTGAGGGGGAAAAAGTTTAAGGAGGAACTTGAGCGTAATTGTGCTTAAAAAGCCAATTTGTGGTTTGGGCGGAACCTGTTGCCTCTGAACAAGCAGAATCAACTCCCTCGATCAAAGGAAAAGGCTTTATGTCGCTCACGTCTGCTTAACTAACCGTTCCCCGCACTGACAACAAACTAGAGACAATCCATTTGTCTCCATTTAAAGTCATTTAATCGCTTATAAGAGATAACAAGCTCCGGTAATTTTTTTTTTCGTCTCAATTAGCATGTAAACGAGAAAAGGCCCCGGCTTGAAAAAGAGCCGCAAAGGGATTTATGCAAACGAGCCCTGAAGGAATATAATACAAACAAGAGACTCTAGAAGGGACAATTAAAATTAGCCCCGTGAATTTGAATATCGGCTGGTTAAAGTTTGGGGAGAACGGGAACTCCCTTCACAATTACCTTGGGCTTCCAAACGAAATTAGCTTCGGTCGTCCGACAGTTATACTGTCAAGCCTTTTTAAAATTAAATTTTTATCTTAATTCCTCCCTAATTGCAACGGGCACATTTTTTCAAATGAAATTCAAATCCTAAATATTTTAAAATGATAAAATCGCATAATTTTGGAATGTAGGAGCTGTTTAAGTACATAAATAAATACTGGTTTGAAGAGCTTCCAACGAAAACTTCCTTGAAGAGAAGTAGCAATATAGGAGGGGGAAGTATAACGGAGGGACGTACAATGGAGGGGGAAGTATAGGAGGGAAGTATAAAGAAGGGAGTTATAAAGAAGTATAAAGAAGTATAAAGATTATAAAGGAAGTATAAAGAAGGGAAGTATAAAGGAGGGGAAGTTTTTTCGACTAATTTTTTTTTTGAAAATTTTTCCGACTTATTTGTTTTTTTGAAAAATTTTCGGGGTTTCTTTTTTATATTGAGCCTTTTTTTTTCTGAAAAATTTTCTAAGTTCTTTTTTTCGAAAATTTTTCTAAGTGGGAAGGTAGAAATAATGGGCTCTTTGGCCTAGGGATGTGCCTCTCGTAATGGGTAGAAGTATGAAATTTCTCCGTACTAAAAAAAATAATATTTAAAAAGTGGCAATTTTTTTAAACCAAACATTCTTAAAAAATATAAGGAGTAATTGGTGAAAATTGGTGAAAATCAGACCAACGGTTCGGCCGCAGCAAATTTTTTAAAATTTCAAACAGACAATCTCCGCCATTTTTTCGAAATTAAAAAATCGCCCTCGTTTTTCTCTTCACCGGCTAAAGAAATTTGTGTGAAAAGGTGAAAATCGGTTGAAAACTGTGGTCGTAAAGTGATCTGGAAAAAAATGCTACGGCCGGCCAGCACCACAGACAAAGTTGAGATCGGTAAAGATCAATATTGACCCTACGGGGTCTGGAAGACCCTTCCCAAAAACCCGACGTCGAGGGTATCACAATAACTTCTTAAGGAAGTTAAAATCAACACTGCTTGACGGTCAAATCTATTGCATCCAGCTGACCCAAAACTCTCAAAAAGACGTCATTCTCTTTGAAAAGGAAAAAAAAAAACAATAGGTAGATTTACCCTTTAAGATGTTTTATTGACATTAAACGTTTTAAACTTAAATTTTCCATAATATTTTATAGGAAAGTACGTAAATAAAGTGTGTTTTACTACGAATACATAAAATGTTTTGTTTTAAAATTTTTAAAATAAACGTTGAAAAAAAAAACAGCTACGAGGGTATTAAAAGACGATCTACTCACTATATTTTTATGAAAATGAGGCCGCTTATCCTTAAAAAACAAAGCTTACAAAAATATAAACAGAAATTCCCAAAAAAACAAAAAAAATTATGAAAATGAAAGACTAAATTTACTATTACTAAAATTACCTACATGAGTTTATGGTCCACATTGGTATGAATTTCATTGTTTTCCATGTAATTTATTTACAATTTTTAACAAAATGGTTATAAAGAAAATTTAATTTTTCAACAAAAACGTTATATTTACGAAATTTTGAAGACTTTTTCTGAAGTTCTCTTTGGATTTTTTGACTTTTACGGCATAAAATCGCCAAACTTCCTTAGAATTTAGATTTTTTAAAAAATTAATAGTAATTTTATAACAAAAAATTGAATTCCGAATCGTCTTATTTTGTGTAGTCTAAAAATTTTTAAGAGAACCTGAGGAACCCCAAAATTTTATGAATGTCAAGGGGCCCTTAAAATTTTCCAAATATTTCATGTCATTTTAAAACGATTTTACTCTCCAGCAATAATAACTTATTTATTTAACGTTTAAAAGTCAAATCTGAATTCTAGGTCTCGCTAGACAATTTGCATCTGAAATGTATGCACGACATGATAAAGAGTAATTTATTCCGGACACGAGTTAGAACATCTCCCATTATGCACTTCTGATCCAGGTCGATAGAACTGATATGAAATGACCAAAAAATAATATTTCTCAACTAATTTTAATGAAAGAATTGGGGATTCCCCTTTTTATAACTAAAATCGTTGTAAAAAAAATTGGTGTGTGGAGAGTTTAGACGTTGATGTATATTCTTTTTGAGGTCCGCCGGTTGCGACACCGAGCGGTATTGGCCGCCGTCAGGTGAATTCGTTTCTTTTCTTGCATTTTTCGCGAGCCAAGTAGCACAAAGCCATCGTTATCAGGACTGCGATTATGATGCTCATAATAATCGAGCACAGATGATCTCTTCATTAATTCCAGACATGGATCCTCCTATAAACAGAAAAAATTTAAGAAATGAGCTAATCGAAAAAAAAGAGTAATTCAATTTCGAAGTTCAAAACTTTTTTTTTAAGATTCTAAAAACTTGTTTTGTTCTTTCTTTTTAAAAGGAGGCTTTTTCTTCTCTATTGGCCTACACTTTAGCCCTTTCTAAGCTTCTTATTAAAGCAAGAGCTAGGAAGAAAATTATTCCGTGTTTTTTATTTACCATTTTGAACGGACGAGTAGATCCCGACTTTTCCAGCGACTCTTCCTCCGACGGGCATTTTTTATTTCCTCACTGAAACAGAGAAATGCATTATGATAAAAAGCGAGGAAATACGTGTCTCGAGGCGTAAGCAAGTTGCTCAGACGTGATAAGCATAAATAGAATTGGGCTGAGGCGGAAAGGTAACAATTTACAACTTTCCAAAAGATAGATTAGTCGATTTAAATTAAAATAAAGTGCTCCGGAAAAAAATGCTACGGCCGGCCGGAACCACAGACAAAGTTGAGATCGGTAGAGATCAATATTGTTTACCTCCGGGGTCTGGAAGACCCTTCTCCAAAAACCCCACGTCGAGGGTATCACAATAACTTCAAGTAAGTTAAAAAAAATGATGTTCCATGTAGTTACACATAAGTTTTAAAAATTCTGACCCGCTATTCCTAGCTGTCTTTCTGGTTTAGTCTAATCATTTATTTACTCCCTCTAATTTAAGACAGTGTCACCGTTTTTGGGAAAGGGTCTTCCTGACCCCGTGGAGGAAAATTGATTTATGACCTGTCTGTCTGTTGTGCCGGCCGACCGTCGCATTTTTCCGAATACTGCAATTTCTCTTATATTCACAGAATCATCTTTAGTATTGATTATCTATAAACTTTTAGTTAGCAAAAATGGTGGAAAATTGGGGCTGTTCAGCCCGTTTGAGTGGCCTAGCAGGGCGAAGACGTTCATTTTTTCTACCTTGATAACAAACATTTTTTCGACCTAGGAACGCGGTAGCGTTCCGCCCCGCCAAGCAAAACCCGACCGAAGGAACAAAAAACAGAAATTTTAGGGTGATTTTTCCCACTTTGACGGGCTGGGTAACTGGACCAATCGACAAGATTTTACCCATTTCTAACCCCCCCCCCCCCCCCCCAAAATAAAATAAAAAATAGGAAATAACTGAAATTTTAGGCTACGTTTTGCCGCACTAAGGTCCCTAGCCTGTAGGACTAAACTTGAAATTTGCACTCTATTATAATGTCTTAATATAAAAGTCCCTCATAATATAAATACGTGTACATAGTCTTTTCAATGGTTAATAATTTGAACTACAAAAAGATTTGATAACGCTATCAAAAACACTCCGTGTAAAAAAACAGCCCTCCTCGCAAAAACCATCTACAGCAGCCAGAAATATGATATCAACTTCAACGCCTGTGCTCCGTTTTCAAAGCTCCCCTTGGCGGCGTCCCGAAATGCTTTTATCAGGGATACAGTTTTTGGAATGTTAGAATGAGGGAGGAAGCCCTTCGAAGAGCCTGTAGACAAGCCTCTTTTCAGAGTAATCGATAACTAATCACTGATTTTACACACCTGTAAACAAGCGACACTGCCAAGGGGAGCTTTGAAAACGGGAGCACAGGCGTTGAAGTTGATATCATAACTTTTTCTGGCTGTAGAAGGGTTTTTGCGAGACGGGCTGTTTTTTACACGGAGTGTTTTCGATAGCGATAATTATTAAGGATAAAAATTATTATTATTTAAATTTTTTCAAAATCGACATTTCTGTTACATATTTCTGAAGAACGGATTTAAAGCAACCGTAAAATCGAAAATTATGTTCCATAACAGAGAGGATTTACCAGGAATAAATCCTGGATTAGGGAAACTAATATAGGTTTAATAATATTATGTAGGGGTACATTCTCGATTTACATCACTTTTCGAGGAAAATAGAAACCTATTTTTGCGATAATTTTTTTAATACTTAAAACTTTGAAGGTAATTGAGATTAACGGTGGTGTCCATTAGGCGATACTTTTTCTGGGGGACGAAATTTCGAGGCCTGTGTGGGAAAGGGGGTCCCCTAATGATGAATAGAAGTTTCTTACATCAAAAACTCTGTTGGCTAAGGTTTATCTGTAAATAACGTTAAAGGCCGAAAGATAAAGGTCCGAAAGTAAATACCAAAGATTCTTTCGATTCGTCGACTTTCTCTCTCTCCCTAACCAAACTGGAAAGCCGCCCAAAGCTTCGGTTAAGATAACAAACATGCAAAAAGACTTGGCCCCTTTTTTTTCCATCCACAATGCTAAAAAAATAATAAAAATTCATTTCAGTTAACAAGTGAAAAAGGGAGTGTTTGAGAACTTGACGCCTTCAGAGGAGTAAAGGAGGGTTTGAATATTCAGGTTGCGATTCGATCCTGAGCAAATTGGGCATAAGGCGAGAACGTCTTTCGATTAACGATATTACATCCCAGTTACCAAGGAGACGTTAATAAAATTAGTCTCAGGCGCCGATTTCGGCCCAATTAATCTGTTGACGCCTTAATTAACAAGTGATCACGTCCAGTGAGATGGAAACTTATTGGTACTTTTGCCTTAAAGCTAGCTCTCAACCTCAAAACTATATTTCATGCAGAACTACCGCTAGGATAAAATTTTGGCTTTTAGGGATGATTTTAACTTCCTTAAAGAAGTTATTGTGATACCCTCCACGTTTTTGGGGAAAAGAATTGATCTTAACCGATCTCAACTTGTCTCTGGTGCCGTCCGGCCGTCCGTCCGTAGCAATTTTTTTCAACCGATTTTCACCAAATTTCTTTAGCCGTTGAAGAAGAATGTAACAAGAGCGATCTTTGAATTTCGAAAAAATGGCGGAGATATGTCTGTTTGAAATTTTAAAAAATTCGCTGCTGCTGAACCGTTGGTCCGATTTTCACCAATTACTCCTTGTATTTTTAAAAATTTTTGGCGTAAAAAAATTGATATTTTTTATTTAAAATTTAAAAAATAGACATTTTTTACATTAATTATCATTTTAGTAGGGAGAAATTCCATACTTCCACGCCTAACGAGAGGGACCTCTCTTGGGCAAAAATCCGTTATTCTACCTTGATGACCTTGAAAAAAAAGAACTCAAAAAATTTTTCGGAAAAAAGCGCAAAAACAAAAAAATTGGAAAAATAAAAAAAACTTCGGAAAATTTTTGGAAAAAAAACCTTCCCCCTCCGTATACTTCCCCTCCTTTAAATATATCCCTCCATTATACTTCCCACTCCGTTATACTTCCCCTCCATTATACTTCCCCTCCGTTATACTTTTCCCTCCTCCGTTATACTTCCCCTCCTTATACTTCCCCTCCTACATTGTTACTTCTCTTTAAGGAAGTTATCGTTAGAAGCTCTTCAAACCAGTACATTTGGTTACTTATAGAAATAGGGTGAAATTAGGTCGAGTGGCTAAAAGTACTTCCCTCTATTTAAATAATTCGAATCTTTCGCATTCTTAAAATGAGAGAAATTCATTTTTATAAAGCGATATAAAAATGCATAAAAATGAGGAAGGGAATCGTTGAAAAGTCCTCACTCTCCCAACGTTTTTAATATTCACTTAATTCCACTTCAGTAATGCACAAACTCCCTTTTTTTAATGATAAAACTTTTACGATTGTTGGAATTTTACATTTTAGACGGGAAATGAACAAAAAATTAGCATCGAGAATAGAAATCGTTGAACATGAAAATAAAAGGGTTTAAAAAAAGAAGGGTTATATAATCCCCTGCGGGGAACATGTGCTATGAAAGGGTCAGGTTTTATTGAGAAGTAAAACGTTTTAAAACGGAATAAAAGTAGACTTGCAAGTGACATTAATATTTTGTTTCATGTCAAACTTTTCTTAACAGATGGTAGACCTGGGAGACCAAAATAGTTAGGGTGTGGTTGTTTTCTCTTCCCGCATTCTCGTGGCAAGTTGGGTGATCAATAAATAGTTAACCTGATGAAACCTCGAAACCGGTCGTGAAATATTCCTGTTAATCTCTTCAGATCTATTAAACCTATAGAAATTTTTTAAAAAATATTATTTTTTTGACAAAATGGAAGGAGAGTCCGCTGATTGATGTGTGTTTCTCTCATCGATCATAAAGCCCTAATAACCGATCCGAAGTCGCCTTTCAAACAGAATTTCTTGCGAATGACAAGAAACTAATATGAAAACTTTGCCCATTTTCCGACTTGCGAATCGATATTGTATACATCCCAGTTTCAATTTTTAAAACATTTATCCAGGGTGGAAAAAAATGTCTCACGTTTTTTTTACGTGATTTTAGTGCTTCTGAAAGGATTTCCAACATTTCTAACAAACGAACATTTACGGTCAGGGGGAAAAATCATCCCTTTTGTTCAGGTAGAGTGTACTTAACCTAGAAAAATAAACGCGTTTCATAAAACATAAAATAAAATGTTTTCTCCATTCCCTTCTTTATATTATAAGGAAAAGAAACATTTCTGGTCATAATGAATGCATTAAAAGAACAAAAACCGAGAGGAAATTCGCTAGGAAGGACAGAGAAAAAAAAATTCGCTCTTACGAGCTTTTGGAAATAATTTATCATAGAAAGAAAGCTAAAAGTAATTTTTTTTTGTCCTTGACAGAATATTACAAATGTTCAACCTCCATATCTTTTTGATTTACGACATTATTTTCTTTATTGTTGTTTTTCCGTAATTAATATTCACATCACAAACGAAAGCACTAGTTTGAAGAGCTTCCAACGTAAACTTCTTGAAGAGATGTAAAAATATACGAGAGGAAGTATTAAAGAGGGGAAGTATAACGGATGGGGAAGTAAGGTGGGGGAAGCGTAAAGGAAAGGGAAGTATAAAGAGGGAAGTATAAAGGAGAGGGAAGTATAAAGGAGGGGAAGTATAAGGATGATGAAGTATAAGAGAGGGGAAGTATAAGGGAAGGGAAGTGAACAGAGGTAGAAGTATAAAGGAGGGGAAGTACAAGGAGTGGGAGTATAAAGCAGGGGAAGTATAAAAAAGGGAAAATATTATACGGAGGGGGAAGTTTTTTTTTTTTTTTCAAAAAGTTTTCTAAGTTTTTTTTCTTGAAATTTTTTCTAAGTATCAAGGTAGAAATAATGGGATTTTTGCCCAAGGGAGGTCCCTTTCGTAAAGGGGGGATGTATGAAATTTCTCCCTGCTGTGGCCATAAAGTGTTCCGGTACGGCCGGCCGGAACCACAGACAAAGTTGAGATCGGTAGACATCCATATTTGAATTGATCCTCCGGGGTCTGGAAGACCCTCCCCAAAAAACCCACGTGGAGGGTATCACAATAACTTCTTAAGGAAGTTAAAGTACTATTCTGTAGCTTGCCGTGACGGAAACTTCCTCTAAGGAGCACAATTTCCGCATTACCCATCGCAAAAAAATTTTTGCCAGCTCCAGTGTTTTTCCTGAATGCCAATTTCTCTCTTCGAGGCCTTATTTAGCCAAGAAAAACGGAAAAAATTAAATAAACATCTCGAATTTTTGTTCCTCCTGGCTACGACCTGACAAGCATAAAGATTGAGTTGATTCCAATTGACAACTTTCGGATTTTGACGCCTCAGTAAGCTTTTAGCACTCGTTTCTTCTGAAACTGGGGAAAGAAGTCGTAAACCGCACCCGGCTGATTTATTTAAGAGCCTTTCCGACAACTGACGTTGATACATTTGAAAACCTAAGTTGAGAAGAGGAGCGAAAAAAATCCTTATTTTCAGTTCATCGGAAACATTCTAAACATTGAGCGCATAAACCGCTTTTTCATTTAAAAAAACCGAACGCTCGAAGGGTATATTTACAAGAGCTTAATTAAAACTTAGTTTAATCCTTGTCAGAACTTGGAGAACAATTCAAGTAAAACTTTTATGGAAAATCGGGGATAAATTTTTTTTTACCCTCATTTGCTCCGTCGATTTTCCCTTCACCCTTATCAACCTTCCGTTTTAATGAACTTTAACTATTTATATTTTACTAGCTAAATTCCAAGGGCGAATTACCTGTAAGGGAAAGTTCACGTTATTAACACCATCCTTCTTAATTAGATTAGAAATTTTAAGCAGGTGTCCTTTTCTTCGTCATACTAGAGCGGGAAAATCACTTTAAAAAGAGAAAAGAGATATTCTTCGTCGGAAAAAATGACAAAAACACGAAAATCATATAAAACATAGGTGTTTCACAGCCTAGTAACGCGGAAGACTTCCAGAAATTAGAAAAATAGGTATTTGGAGACTTAGGGAACGAGGAAATATTAGAAAAAAAAGATGGTTTTTCGTCGAAAAACTGAGAAAAAAAATACTTCCATGACCTTGGAAAACTCGCCTGAATCCAATAACTAAAAAAAAAGAGAAAAACCGCAAAAAATCAGCAGAGAGGAAGTTTTTAGACCATAAAACTGAGGATTACTCCAGAAAATTTGGTTCTTGGTCCAAAAGTACAAAAACTCCAGAAATCTAGTAAAATAAGGTTTTTTTGTCCAAGATTAACGAGATTTTTATTTAATTTGAAGTTAACATAAGCGTCATTTCCTATCGACGATGGCAGGATGAAGGATGGAAAGATGGAAGGATGGAAGGATCGAAGGATCGAAGGATCGAAGGAGAAGGATCGAAGGATCGAAGGATGAAGGATTAGGATGGAAAATGGAAGGATGGATTGATGGAAGGATGGAAGATGGAAGGATCGAAGGGTCGAAGGTCGAAGGATCGAAGGCTCGAAGGTCGAAGGGTCGAAGGATCGAAGGCTCGAAGGGTCGAAGGTCGAAGGATCGAAGGGTCGAAGGGTCGAAGGATGGAAGGATGAAAGGATGGAAGGATCGAAGGATCGAAGGATCGGAGGATCGAAGGATGGTAGGATGGTAGGATGGTAGGATGGAAGGATGGAAGGATGTAACGCATGCACAAAAAGTTGGCGATCTAAACGCTAAAAAATTCATCTAAAAGCCCCAACATCCGAATTAAAAAGCAAACTTCCTGCAGACGATTTTATAAGCCCAATTTTACATTTAAAAATTTAAATTAATTCAAAACATCTTTTACACGCTTACAACAGCTTACAAATAATTGAACAATGATGGAAGGATCGAAGGATCGAAGGATGGGAGGATCGAAGGATGGGAGGATCGAAGGATCGAAGGATCGAAGGATCGAAGGATCGAAGGATCGAAGGGTCAAAGGATCGAAGGTTCGAAGGATGAAGGGTCGAAGGATCGAAGGATAGAAGGATCGATGGATCGAAGGTCGAAGGATGGAATGATGGAGGGATCGAAGGATCGAAGGAATGGAAGGATGTAACGCTTGCACAAAAAGTTGGCGATCTAAACGCTAAAATATTAATCTAAAAACCCCACCATACGAATTAAAAAAGTAAAATTCCTGACGATTTTTTAAGCCCAATTACATTTAAAAATTTAAATAAATTCAAACATCTTTTACTCGCTTTAAACAATACAACAGCTTACAAATAATTATTGAACAATGGAAGGATGGAAGGATGGAAGGATGGAAGGACGAAGGATCGACGGATCGAAGGATCGAAGGATCGAAGGATGGAAGGATGGAAGGATCGAAGTTCGAAGGTTCGAAGGGTCGAAGGATCGAAGGATCGAAGGTTCGAAAGATCGAGGGATGGAAGGAGAAGGATAACGCTTGCACAAAAAGTTGGCAATCTAACGCTAAAAAATTAATCTAAAAGGCCCAAAATTCGAATTAAAAAAAGCAAACTTCCTGCAGACAATTAACTTTTTATAGGCCCAATTTTACATTTAAAAATTTAAATTAATTCAAAACATCTTTTACACGCTTTAAACAATACAACAGCTTACAAATAATTGAACAATGTTGAAGATTTTATTTCAAAACTCGCTAAAATCTGTATCAAAATATTATTAACAACTATTTTTATTTTGCTTTTAATAACTTGGCCTTGACTGTGACTTCTGAAAAACAGAAGAAGGTAAAAGAAGAGAAAAAAAAATAGTTTGGCTTCACTCCTGCATAAATAAATGAAATCAAATTAAAAAATAATAACACCTTGATTGCATATTAATTTTACCGTTTTCTTTTGTGCAATTTTCCCATTATCCTCCTCGCCTCATTCCAAAAGGGAGACTCTTGCCAATGATTGCTAATTCTAAAAGGAGTGGCCTGTAAAAAAAATATATAAACCGTTTTATTTAAACTGATGGAAAAATCCAAAATGGGCGGTTTTCGAGCCTGCCAAGTTTTTTTTACGAAAGGAAAAAAAATCTTTAAAAAAAGATGAATGAAAATAGTTGAATGGAGTCTTCAATTATTTTTTGATCAAAGAATTTTTTTTTCTCTTGGGACTTGTAATTTTCAAAGTCCCGTCATCTACGTGATTCTATCTAGTGTCCACTAGAATTCCTTGTTTTAATTAATTTTTATTGTTTTAAACCGAAGAAAAAAATTCCTTTTTGAGTTTAAAAAAAAAATCATAAAATTTATGAATTTTATTCGAGGTCGTAGACATAATAAATATTTAAAAAAAAAGTTCAGACAGGAATTTATTTACGTTTATTGACGGTCGCCTCTTAAAGCCGTAATGTGCCCTAATTTGTCAATACGAGATTCAGCTTTTATAGTGTGACCATTTATAGAGGCGTAGACATCTATATAGATCAGTTTTCTGATCAAAAATGTCCATTTCGAGGGAATAAATTGAGGTTGAAGGAAATTATTATAATTTAAAAATTAAAAAGTAGAAATAAAAGATGTTTTAACAGGTCGAGGATGGCCTGAGGGGCGGGCCCCACCCCGGCCTTCACCTTGCGCCGACACCCACGGCCACCCTTCACAGAAAAAACGCGAACGTCTTCTTACTTTCAACGCTTCTGTTCACCAAAAATTCCGCCTCGAAGTGTCTTGGGGACAAGAATTTTTTCTCTTTCAGATGAGTTGACATTTGAGAGAGAGAGAAAAAAAAGAAGAACGGGTCGTCGGGGTCAGGTCTCACGGTCGTAAAACCGGCGAGGTCGCCTTTTTAGGACCCGGTTATCTTATCGGCGTCGAGGGCACTTTCCGATTCCTCGTCGAAGGATCGAAAAATCTCTCAAAACCCTTTTAAAAAGTCAAAACCTTTGATGGATTTCGCGTGGGATTTGACAAAAAGCCAAACATCTTTAAAAAAAGTTTTTTTTTTTATATCTAGCAACGCGGTAGCGTTCTGCCCTGCCAAGAAAAACGGCCGAAATCGCAAGAATACGTCAAAATTTGCGTTTTTTGGTATGGATCTTTGCACCCTGTATACCGATGGACTTCAAATTTATACAGGTCTTCTCTAATTCAATATGAGTAAATTATGAAATTTCAAGTTGATCCGTATACAGGGTGCCGAGATATACAACTCTAACACCCGGTTTTTTCGGCTATGGGTGTTCTTATTCTTTTAACTTCTTTAAGAAGTTGTGATACCCTCCGCGTAGGGTTTTTGAGGAAGGGTCTTCCAGACCCCGAAGGGTCGAATCGATCTCAATTGTCTGTGGTTCCGGCCGGCCGTCGGGCCGTAGCCGTTTTTTCCGGAACACTTTACGGCCACAGTTTTCAACCGATTTGTAGTCAGCTAGCCAGTACAGCCTCTCCTAGTGCACCGATTGACTTGAAATTTTGCAGAGAGCTTCCTTTCAATTCAAGCCAGTGCTTTTTCAAAGATTTACCTTTATCTACTATGCTATCTAAAAAAGTTATGAGCAAAAAACTTACTTTAGGGTAATTTTCCACTTCGAGCAGGGTGACTGGATTAATCTTTTGAAATTTTGCACAGAGCATTTCGCGAAGCCGCCAAGGGGAGCTTTGAAAACGAGAACACGGGAGCTTCATCTCTCCCTTCTCTACAGTGTACATCGGTGGGCGTGGAAGTTGATATCATAACTTTTTCTGGCTGCTGTAGAAGGGTTTTTGCGAGGCGGGGCTTTTACACGGAGTGTTTTTGATAGCTTAGAAAATTGAGTTAGCACGAGTTTCATTTTTAGATGCATAAAACTGGAAGAAAAAAAAAAGTTGAAAAAAAGGGGAATTCGAGAACGGGTCCTGGTTTTTTTCTGACAAGAGACCTGCATCGTAAAAAAAAAAGCCCATGTTTTACCTTTTTCATGCATTTATCATGACTTCGAATCTGAATAGCGACGAGATGTCAAAGCGTAATGATTTGAACCCGCGGGGTTCCTAATTGGGTGTCCGACTTTTTATGACCTTCCCTCATTCCACGCTCCCTTTGAACCTCTAAAAAAAATTCGTCTCGACGAAGTTATCGACCTTGGAAATCCTTTTTTTAAATTCTTTATAAAAAAATCTACCAACAGGTTTACCAGATGTTGGCAACAATTGAAAAATGTTTAATTAAATTTGATCGAAATCCACTTATCCAGTGAGCCGAGAGACTCCTTTCGTAATGGTCAGTAATGCCGGTTCATCCTTATCGTCATGCATATGCATCAGGACAAGTTTCCTGACCCCGGGACTAATTATCATGGAAATTATAATTATGCACCGCCTTTCTCGGAGGGTCTACACAGATTATAGACTCCATACGGTAGTTTTTTTTCTTCCTTTCTTAAATATACAATTAAGTTTATTAAGGGGATCTTCAAGTCAAAAAGTGTAGTCTCGACCCAGACCTGCACCTGCATAAAGAAAACTCCCGATGCAATTGCGGAAGAGTGAAAACGAACGCTTTGGAACACCCTGTATACCAAAACAAAATCTACCAAATGGAGTCGATTCCCGGCCAAAAGAATACGTGTCGACCTAAAGCGGTTCGCCATAATGCATTCGACCATTAATTAGCAGAAATCGCGAGTTACCGTACACCATAAAAAATCTGCTCATCATAAAGAAAATAGTCGAAAACGTTCACCATAATGCATTTGAACATAATACATTTCACCATAAAGAGGAGATTCAAAGGCATAATACATCTCACCATAAGCTAGGGACAGCGAAAGAGCCTAATTTCACCGTTTAAAACGCGATTATGGTGAAAAAACAAAGCATTAAAAAGATAGTTCACCAACAATGCAATTCAAGCCCTTAAGTTAAGCCTTAAAAAGAAATCTAGGAGCTGCCTGCTCTTTTGCTTTGCCTAATTTATGGTGAGATGCTTTATGTTGAATTGCATTATGGTGAACTATCAAGTTTTAAGAGTTTTTTTTTTCTTTCGCCATAATCGCATTTTAAACGGCGAAAGTTGGCTTGCTCTTTCGCTGTCCTAGTTTGGTGAGATGTATTATGCCCAAACGACAGAAACAGTTTTATGGCGAAACAACAAGTTTAAAGACAGGCTTTTATGGTTCAATGGCTGCTTTTATAGTTTAATGGCTATGATGGCTTTTCATGATGGCGTTTATGGAGGACTAAATGCTTTGCCGTCAAGTTACTGGTCCATGGTTGGAACACCTGTATATCCTCAGAGAAGCTCTAGGGGTGGATGGGAGCACACTGGACCCTGAATTCCCGCGATTTGGAAGAAGGTAATTAAATTAAAGGCGGTGCAAATTTTGCTTTAGAATTGCATTCATGATTGATCGCACTCTTATAATCGACGTTAATGATAAGTTATACTCTATAGATCATTTCTGTTCTATAAATCAGAATAATGGGTATTTTAAGTCACCTGAGAAATAACGTCAACTAATCTAGGTAAGTGGAAGAGATGAGAGGGTAGAAATGAGAGACTGAAAATTAGATCTAAATACAATTATCCCTCCATTTAAATAGCTAAAAGAGAAATGTTGTAATATCCTTAACATTGCGGTTTTTTTATTTTTCGGGCCCAAAAAATACCCATCTTAACGGATTTGGGAGCTTTGGTACATGTGAGTTTACGATACCAGAACATCGCGCATGCGCGAGCTTCAAGTATTTTAGCTCCCGCGTTTTGTCAAAAGTTCATCTTTGAGATTGCCAAAAAATCAAACTAGGGGGGGGGGGGGGATTTCGGTTTGGTGGCACCGAAAAGCAAAAAAAACTTCTGACCTTTCAGGCACACGATTCAAGTAAAAACAATATTTTTGAAAGCGATCCGTTAAAAAGGTCATTGTTTAACTTACATTAGGCACTCGGACTTACAATTAGTTATGCAAATGAGGACACTTGTGGTGCTAATTGAGCTTTGAATCGTGCGACCCGGGAGAACGTGACGATTTGTCTTCGAAACGTACACGAAACTATTTTTTTTCCTAACCCCCATTTGACGTGAAAATTTATTTCGAATTAATTTTATTTGATGCTAATTTTATATTTAATTATACGACTTGGGAGGTCGGACTTCTTTGAAGCTTCCACTAATCGGTAAATTAATTCAAAGCATTGAACTTTTTTTTTTTTTAAGCGTTTTAGTTCTTTTTATGAGAATAAACATTGTTGACAAAATCGTGCTTTCCTTAAGTTATTAGAGAAAACAGACACCTGTTACCTAAACAAGAAATGGGCGAAACTTTTTTTTTGTTTTAGTCCCCGGACTGGTTCATTCACTTCCAGTTTCTGGTCAGGTCAGTGGCCAAAGGGAGAACCGCCCTAAAGTTCAAACGTCCAATCTTTGAAAAAATGCAAATAAAGCCGATAAACAATGTGAGGATTTAGTTATAAATTTAGAGAACTGTGGGAAGATTTTTGTCTCTTTTGACTAGCAATCTTCTACTGTGAGAATAAATTTAAAAAAAAAGTTAAAAAATACTAGTCTGAGCTACCCCCGACGGGAATTTCCTCAAAGTAGTGAAATTTATTCATTTGTCGTCCTTTTTCGAAGAAGTTTTCGCCGAGTCATCTCAATCGGAACGCGCGAACCAACCCAAAGTTCCTATGAAAACGCGATTAAGGCGAAAGTTGACAGGTCACCATGATGCAATTCGCACATCCTCGCGAGAGGAAAAAAATTAACACCCTTGTGTGTCATAAAACGAGCTGATCCCATTGGCTCCCTGCTTACTTTTCCTAGTTTATGGTGAGATGCTTTATGTTAAATTGCATTATGTGTACTGTCGGTTTTAATTTTTTTTTTGTCATTTGTCAAATCGCTCTATCGCTTTCCCTAGATTATGGTGAGATATATGCCCAAACGATAGAACAGTTTATGGAAAAACTAGTTTAAAGAGAGGCTTTATAGTGAGAAGCGTTATGGCGTTGCTCTTTTTTAATGTTGACTTGCATTTATTGAAAAAGTCGTTTATGGCGAAACGCTTATGTTGAAATGCATTCTCAAAACTTATGAACTTTTGAGAGCTGTATGTCAATTGCATTATGCCTAAAAGCATTATGGTAACTACGGATTTTTTATGTTGAAGTGCAGAATTTTTATGTTCAACTGCTTGATTGACCCTCTCCCAAAAACGCATAGAGGGTACCTAATGCAATAACTTCTCTTCGAGAAAGTTAATACGTACAAAAAGGTCAATTGTCTGGACGTGGGCAATAAAAATAAAATAAAATCTCAAAGATTTTTTTTTTCTTTCTTCCTTTTTCGTCTCCGATTAGAAATTGTCCCATAAACATGTCAGACGGAGCCATCGTTCCGTCATTTGAGAGAATCAGGAGACGTTTCTCCGCCATATCCCTCCTCGTTCGACGTCGATTTGTGTGGGTTTTCCTTCCTGAGGGACCCCCGAAGCCTCAGCCTTCGAGAGAGAGTCGTGACATCTTACTCCTCGAAAGCATAAAAGTCAACATCGGCTGTAAACAGCGATCGTAACTACCTAACGTCTTAAAAAACATCATTTTTTTCCCGACGTTTTTATTATTTCAACTATGATTTTAACCTCCTTTAATATCAACACTTTCCTTATAACAGATGTGGGAAGCCTTTGGTTAGTCAATTATGGTGTCGCGGGCCATAGCTATCTTCTATTTTGGCCGAAGTTTCTAGGCCTAAAGAATGAAAAAATCACCTTAAATTAGGGGAAAGAGAGAGAAAAGATCACCTTAAATTAGGGGAAAGAGTGAAAAGATTACCTAAATTAGGGGAAAGAGTGAAATATCACCTTAAATTAGGGGAAAGAGTGAAAAAATCACCTTCAATTAGTAAAAGAGAGAAAAGAATCACCTTCAATTAGGGAAAGAGTGAAAAAATCACTTAAATTAGGGGAAAGAGTGAAAAAAACACCTTAAATTAAATTAGGTGAAAAAAAACACCTTAAATTAGGGGAAAGAGTGAAAAGATCACCTTAAATTAGGGGAAAGAGTGAAAAGATCACCTTAAATTAGGGGAAAGAGTGAAAAGAATCACCTTAAATTAGGGGAAAGAGTGAAAGACCACCTTAATTAAGGGAAAGAGTGAAAGATCACCTTAAATTAGGGGAAAGAGTGAAAAAAACACCTTAAATTAGGGGAAAGAGTGAAAAGATCACCTTAAAATTAGGGGGAGTGAAAAGA
>JACGAQ010001213.1:0-66914 GCA_014119065.1 Orius insidiosus | reverse complement strand
TATACAACATGGATGTATGAATGGATATTTGGCTTTTCTGAGCCTAATTTTTTTACCTGTTGATATTCTAGCAATTAAAGGGTCGAGAGGAGAGTACATAATGTACGATACAACATCAGTACTTGGCTGGTCGGCAAATTGGTTCCATTTCGAGGCAGAGCCCGTCACAAAATATAAAAATTTAATGTCTAGAACAAAAATTTACTAAGCCTACAAGTTTGCTTCAAAAATAATAAATACCAGGCAGATTTTCTTTAAAATTTAGCAGAATTGATTTAGCAATGTTGGCGTCTGTCTGAATCGGGAATGTTAGTAGTTGAAGACGGTATAAAAACGACGATTCTGGCATAACCTCCAGGTGAATTTGTAATTTTATCGTAATCCATTTTATCCTTAAATCTATGCCTGATCATGCTCAGTGCTTTAGCTATATCCAAACCCATCGGCTCTTCAAATAAAAAAAGTTAGAACCGATTCTATACATTAGATTTTATAAATACTTGATGTGTACAATGACACGTTAAATTGAATAGCAAGGTCGCTCACACTTTTTGCTGAATCGACCATCACTGTACCATCTTTGGCATTAACTATGGTCATTTCCTCCATATTTCCTTAGATCCAGGCTTTCTGCGATTCCCCTGTGAAAACAGTTTCAGTTTAGATTCAGAGGTAACAAACTCTGTATATCTTACATTAAAATGTCTGAAATTTCACGGAAGTTCCAACTACAATCAACAATAACATGCAGATCTGCAGCAGGAGGGGAGCTGCTGTTGGTGTACTCACAGATAATATCGTTCAGTGTTGCTAAAATATAAAATGTTTTAAAAACTAAAATTTAGAAATAGTATCTTACGAATGTAGCGCCTTAAGCTCTGAATGCTTTCATATGAAAATTCATGAATGTATTCATCCGGGATTCTGGCTGAAGGGACAGCATCTTTAAGAACTTCGGCCATTGAATATGTCTAAATAAAAATAAAACTAAAATTTAAAAAAACTGTGGCTGTGAAGTAGTCCGGAACCACAGACAAAGTTGAGATCGGTAAAGATCCATAATTGATTTGACCCTTCCCCATAAACCCAAAAAGGGGTAAAAAACAATAACTTCTTTAAGGTAGGTAAAAAAAAACGTGAAATTGACAAGTAAAATGGATTGAAATTTAAAAAAAAATTGTTGACCTGGTCTTCTAAATCGTTGGTAAACTTTTCCAAGTAGCCTTTTCTTTTACAAGCTTTTATGTCTGATCCAAAGACTCCTTTTGAGAGTAATACATGCTGAGAATCTGAGAAAGCTTAAGGTTTCCTCTTCCAGCATTTACCCAGCTTTGTATACTATCACCCATTAGAAGACCTGAATAGCACAAATTTGAATTCACCACATTGTTTAAACATATATCTTACCATCTAACCCTCCTCTTAATCTAGCGTCGGTGACCATAAACTTTTGATAATTACTCAAAAAGTAATATTTTGGTGCAACCGTACTATTCCAGTGTCCGCTACCTCCAAGGTTGATGCTGTGCTGCGGAGATTCCGGTGCTTGCAAAATGACAGCGTTTGCCAAAAGACCTAAAAAAGTTTGATAAAATAATAGGAAGCGTGCTTCATTACCGGCAAGTGTAGCAGCGTATTTTCCTTCAACTTCCTTCAGACCGCCGTATCCATAGTTAGGACCAGCAGCAGGATAATTGCCTGGATTATTGCTCGGATAGCCTGGATTATTGCTCGGGTAGCCTGGATTATTACCTGGATAGCCAGGGTTACCACTAGGGGGTAAACCGAATCCGAAACCATTGTTTGACCCTGAAGGATCATATTGAGCACGATTATAACCGCCATTTTGTCGTCGCATATCATAATTTGGATAGTTTGGCTGTTGTGGTTGTGTCGGCTTTCTTTTTAAATTTCTCGGCTGCATGTATAAATTTCTTGGAGGTGATTTTTGCGGGTTCAAACCTGCATAGATACCAGACAAAACTATTCCTGGAGATATGTCACCGTACCTTAAAAAAATAAAAAATAATATAATAATTTCTGTTAATATATTTTTACTTTGAATAAACAATGCCATTTTCAACAGGGCAAGCAGATTCTAAAGCTCCAAAATTGCTTTGTTGATAATTTCCTCGATGACCGTTCATAATTTTACCTTCAGGTCTGTAAAATAATTATTTAATTATTTTTTTATTTTATTTTATTTATTTTTTTTTACGTACTTTAGACCTCTTGGGTCAAAAACTTCAGCATCGCGAGTTTTAGAGAGATCTCGAGGGCTCCGCGGATTCCAGGAAAATTTCTGGTTGTAGTTACAAGGAGCATCGTTATCCCCTCGATCCCACACATCGATTGAACTACTTAACATCACATGTAGAGTACACTGAAGAAATAAATTAAAATAATCATTACTAATAAAATTAAAACATCAAAGAGAGGGTGTCCCAAGTATGTATTAAAAATAACAACATATTTTTAAAAAGTTTTGGTTGCTGCTTCTACTTACTCTTTCTAAATAAGACAATGTTTCATTTGGAATTGTGCTTCCGATGTTGGGTAAAACTTGTTGAAAAAGCGTTTGGAACAGAGGAAATTCTGTCCCTTTTGGAGCATAAGGTATGACTAAAGGTTGAGGTGCAATTTCAGGATTTCGAACGATCCCGTCGTAGCGAAATGTCGATATAATAGCCGGAGTTAGCGTTCTCATGTCCATCGATGTAGATACTGAATCTTCAATTTTTCTTATTATGGATATAAACGTGTTGGCAGTCATAGGTAGGAGATTGTCTTTTGTTAAATAAAAGAGTCGTTGTAGCATTCTTCAAGGTTGCTCGGAATATTTGGCGGAATCAGCTTCCCTCTCGTAATATCTTTAAAATAAAAAATCATTATAATAAAAAAATTAATAAAATTTTGTTTACCTCCAAAGAAGAAAATGAAGAAAATTGCAGCTCGCCACTTCATTGTATCCTGAAGAAAAAAAAAAAAAATTCAATATTTCCGAATTCCCACCTTAATCCAATTGCCACTCCTGAAGAAACAAGATAAAAAACTAACAGGAAATTGACAATTACAAAATTTTATTATCTCCGCGGCCATTAATCAGTACTCTCCCACTTTTTCAGTTCAAATGCTCAAGTTGAGAAATATTACCTGGAATGTGGTATATCTCATATAGATTTTATGACTAATATAATGACATACACAAATAATAGCCTACTCATTATTAACCATAAACCTAAATAAGTTATAACGCATGCACCATAAAACATGCTAAATAGATGTTTTTAATCTAACAAAATTATGAAAATACATAAATAAAGTGAATTAAAATAGGTAAATAGAATAAAAACTTTTATTTAAAAAATATAAAAAAATAAAAAAATTAGCCAATTTTTAGTACGTAGGACCTTCCTGTGCTAACCTAAATACGTTCTTTCTATCTTTACGTGAATCTTAAAACATTCATTTTTTAAATTTTATTTATTTATCATTAATTACCTGCTACAACTAATTTCGGTAGTATAGTATAATACAGGTAATTTTTTAAATTGCAAATAACGGCCCCCCTATTAGTCTTCCCCACAACCTGTTTTGGGAGGACAATTAGGCCAAGTAGTGCCTACTTTAAGGACTCCAGTGCACGCTGAACACAAAAGTTCAGGTTTTATTCAATTTGGACCTTCCAATTATTATGAGAAGAAAAAAATCACTCACCGTGACTAGAAAAGCAGTCAGTTAATTTAAGTTTCACTTATCCCATCCACAAACACTATTAAACTTTTTTTTAGCACAAGACAAAATCCTGGATAAAAAATGACGATAGTATGAATGGGCACTAGACACGCCCGATTACAGGTGTAAACGAAAAAGATAAGATAAGATTTGGGTTCCCTTTGATTCATCCATTTTTTCAGTTAAAATTTTTGTTTGTTAATTTTTTTTATCCTAACATCAAAAACATTTTACTTCTTTCCAATGTCAAGCAAAGTCTGGAGTTGTTTCCAACGAAAACTTCAAAGTAGCGCCATTTGAAGGGCTTAAAGTCAAAGTGGTGTAAGTCAATTTTTGGTAGACGCTGACTTCAGCACAGAAATGCGTTGTAGAAATCAAAAGAAAAGTTGTAGAAAAGTGGAGTAGTCAGAGCTTCGCTCATTTTATCGTTAGATGGCAGCAAAAAAAACTTTTCTACTGAAATAACTTCAATAACTTTTGCATTATGCTAATTTCCCAAAACGATGAAAAAGTGACTTAGTCCACTATAACTTTAACCCCTTTATTTAATAAATTATCGTTCTTACTATCGAGAACAAAATTATGATTTATAATAAGTTGGATTTATGAGGATTGTTACGATTGTTACGATGTTTAGTTCTACAAAATTTTATCTTAAATATTATATTTTAATTGTTTTAGGGAGCCCTAAATATTCATACCTGGCGTAATTTTCGGTCGAAAAATTAAATTCGAACGTACGATTACATTCTTTGACGACACCTTGGCTTATTACCGCTTTTAAAATTTTGCAGGATTAATTAGTTCACGCTTCTCACAACAAGAATCCATTTTGAGAGTTAATAAATCGTTTACATTAATTTAAAATTATTTAAAAAGCACAACAAACTTGAAACTATCCACTGTCATAAGATTAAAAATTACATAAAGACTTAAGGAAACAAAAATAACTGGGAAGGGGAACCTCAGGAACTGTTTTAGTCTCTAAACCTTTCCCAACGCTCTTCCCTCATTGGCCGGAAACACAGAACAACAAGTGCCGGAACCGCAACTTGCTTGCGGTGACCATGACGTCATTTAGGCCTATAAGAAACGCAAACACTTTCAATAACGCCAAGGTTATTGACCCCAAGTAGTCAGAAACTCGAGGTGCGGTACCCCTAGTAACGACGGTTTGGCCCAGACCGTTTCATCCGGTTGGGATTCGAATTCGAATATTTCGGCGAGGAATATTTTACGTTGGTATACCTGAGCGCAGTGGCGGCTCGTCAGGGGAGGCAAGTGAGGCCCGGCCTCACCAGGAGTTCGTTAGAACAAATTTTTTTTTAATCCTCAAAATTTTAATTTTCATTGATAATTATTTTAAAAAATGGTTTCTAATTTTTTTCCCTAAATAAATTTAGATTTTTTTCATTTAAAAAAATAATTATTATTATGTAAAAATGTTTCAAGTTCATAAATTTAATAACTGAACCTACAAAAAATATTCTCCGGCCTCTAGCGTAAAAAGTTGGAACCGCATCGTTCGGATTTCGAAATATGTACATATGAATTAAAAAGCCAGGGGAGGCACGGGTGACCTTGGCCTCTCTTGAAATAAAAGGAGGGGTTCGGGGGGGTTAATATGGTACTCGCGATAGCGAAGGTTAGCCGGGATGAGAACGATCGAACCCACGCGAGCCGGCCTGGAATCGCCAGCCAAACCCTCCAAGTGAGGCACGATACAATTCAACTGTGCCTCACGCTTGGGGAATGGTAAAGGAGCTTGAGCAATCTTTCCAACTTCAAACTTGCTACTAAGAATATGTTTAGTAAATTGGAATTTTTTTTAAATTTTAGAGTTTTAACTTTTTAGTTGTTTTTATGTCATGAAAAAATAAATAAATATAGCATGGTCTTTTATTAAAGTTAAATATTCTAAGAAAATTGGGTGGCGCCAAAAAGTGTTCGGGTAACACTGTTATTCTGAACGGCGAGCGCGCCATAGCCTTCTTCACGGCTATACCAACGTAACCTTCTCATCCGTTAAGTTGCTATGTTTTTTCTTTTCGAATTCCTCCGTAATTTGAAAACTAAAAGCATCGTTTTATTGAATAAAATTTACAAATTTACAAAACATTGATTTTTTTTGTTTCCGTTGTGACTTGTGAATCAAAAAGAAACAAAGGATCAATAATCAGTGACTGGTGAGTCGACTTTGTTCTTTTCTGAGTTTTTAGTTTGTGTTTTTCAGGTTGGCCAGTCTATTGGCTAATGCTTCGATAAAAATGGGAAAAATTAGGACTTTATAGCGCCTTTAATTTCAAATTTTTGGGGTTAGCATTTAGCATAGCAATTTCTAGTAGGTAGGCTCACTAAACTTCACACCATTTAGCGTTTTCTGTCGAAAAACACCCTGTTTCCACGGGTTTTTCAGCACGCAGTTTATTGAATTACCTGGCATTTTGGGAACTTTACGGCTTTTTTTTTTTCGACGTCTATTCGACGTCACTGTCGAGTAGAGGTTTTTCTCGACCGAGATAGCCATCCGTCGCAACATTTTTCACCAAATTTTCACAAAATCTTTCTATTCTAGTTAAATTGAAAATGTTCGGCTGTACTACTATTCCGATTTTCACCAGACACTCCTTATATTCAATAGATTTAATTTTAAAAAAAGTAATTTTTTTTAAATATCTCTAGTTGGGAGACTTTGGGGTACCTATCCATGCCCATTCCTTGTCTGGCTGGGCGAAGACTTACATTTTAACTTTTTCTGATACTGAAAAAGTGTTTTCGATATTAAGGATGAAAAAGTATTACGTTGAACTATCTCGAGGAAGTTCCCGTTGGGGCCCACCTTCTGACTAGTACTTTTATTTTACTACTCACATTAAAATTAAAAGCTAGTTATCTGTAGCTTATTCAAAATTTAATAAGTTTTGAATTTGGGAGTTCTAGTTGACCTTGGAATGAATTCCAGCGTGCAGACGAGGTGGCCGAGTGGTTAAGGCGTTGGACTGCTAATCCAATGTGCTCTGCACGCGTGGGTTCGAATCCCATCCTCGTCGAAAATTTTGGTTTGTTACCTTCATCAGTAATAATTTTTTGTTTCTCTTTTATGTTTACTAAAAATTTTAAACTACTTAACATTTTATTTTAAACTACTTACCATTTTATTTTAAACAACTGTTTAAATCGGATTGTATACGTCCTTTTCTCCCATGCGGGTACCCAAAAACTGCCCTAGTGGGACAAAGAACGTAGAGCCCGTTACTTTTAAATAAATAAGAAATTGGAGAATCGATGACAGAGGTTATTGCCCAAAAAGTGGGCGTTGAAAAATAAATAAATAAAACAATCAGAAAAAAAAAACTGAAAATCAATAATAAAACGTCTAATAAAATTTCCCGCTTGGTCAGTCAAAGGTTTCCTCTCTCTGACGTATTCCATCCAGTGGTCAGGGGCCCCCTTCTTCTATTTTGCTTTCTAAAGAAATGTTAATCTAGGAACGCGGTAGAAAATTTTTCGCAAAAAAAAAAATTTTTTTTTTTTTTGAAAACAAGAAGGAAATTTTTTCTAAGTTCAAAAATATTTCAAATTATACTTCTCCTCCTTTATACTTCCCCCTCCTATGTTGTTCCTTCTCTTTAAGGAAGTTTTAAAATTCTCGATTTTTTCTCTGTATGAGAGGGCATTTCGCGAGTCTCCCTTATTTTTGTGTTTTACATCCTTTCTCTTTTCAAAGTGTTCCAAAAAACTATATATCACCAAAAAAGGCGTTCTTAGTTTTCAATTTTTAATTTTCAATTAAATATTTAAATTCAGACGATGGATAGCGCCACAAGGGAAAAAAGCGCTAGTAACCCTTGTTACAAAAATAGCCCGTGCGGTCTTTATCGATGCTAAATATAAATCTCAAAATTCTGACTTGTCCGGGGCAATGTTGATTCTGAAGTGTTTGGCTCACATGTAGAAAAATTATGAAGTTTCCTATCATAGTTTTTATCGTTTTATGTGCTTTTCACGCGGATGGAAACGACAGAATTAAAGATGAAATGTGAGTTTGTTTTTTTAATTAATGATTTTTAATTATTATGAAGAAAAAAATCTTACATCAATATTTTTCAGAGTTGAATCATGGGCTAAGCAATTCGGAGACGAACTTTGGGAATTGGGTTTAAGCGTGACAAAAACGCAAGATATCAAAGCTGTAAGTCGGTTTTATTCGCGCCAGTTTTTTCATTTAAAAAATAAATAAATTTCAGAGTTATAAAAAACTCAACGCCCGAGTACTTCCAACCGATGGAGAAGGAATATTAAACACGATCGTAAAAAACGTTAACAATTTACTCAAACGAAAGATGGATTCCGTTACGGTAAAAGGAATTTATAAAAATTAGAAATGAAAATGTTTGTTTCGTATAGTGCGTCATCGAAGCAGCAGAACGTCTTGCTGAAGAATACGAGGATGACAATTCAACTTTTATTTATTTCAATTCGAAACACTCGCCGATCGATGGTGAAAATTACACAGAAGTCGACGGCGTCAATGTCAGTTTTTACAAAGAGATGTCTTTGCTTCCTCACAACCATTTTTATAATTTTAAAGTCAATATTGACCACAGTGCAGTTCATGTTCCGACAGTAATTCACGATCAAGGTAAAAAAGTACTGGTTTGAAGAGCTTCCAACGAAAACTTCCTTAAAGAGAAGAGACAAAGAGACGTACAAAGGAGGGGGAAGTATATGGGAGGGGAAGTATAACGGAAGGAGGAAGTATAAGGGAACGAAAGTATAACGGAGGGGATGTATAAGGGAGGGAAAGTATAAATTAGGGGGAAGTATAACGTAATGAGAAGTTTTTTTTTTAATTTTCCAAGTTTTTTGTTGTTGTTTTTTTTTTTCGAAAAATTTTCAATGTTTGTAGTTTTTTTTGGCTATTATCCTGGTATAAGTTATACGTTTAGGTGTGTTTATGGATAATCCAGGAAGTAAATTTCAATAAATTTTTATTTCATAATCGCCTACTAGTTTCGAAAGATTTCTCTTTCCTCTTCCGGGCTATATTTCATTTTACGTTATGAATTTTATATTTTTTAAGAATTTTGGTGTAAAAAAATTGCCACTTTTTAATTATTAATTTTTTTAGTACGGAGAAACTTCGTACTTCTACCCATTCGAGAGGCACATCCCTAGGCCAAAGATCCCATTATTTCTACCTTGACACTTAAAAAATTTTTCGAAGAAAAGAACTTAGAAAATTTTTCAAAAAAAAGGAAAATCCGGAAAATTTTCGAAAAAAAAAAACTTAAAAAATTTTCGAAAAAAGATCTTCAAAAATTTAAAAAAAAGAAAACCCGGAAAAATTTTCGAAAAAAAAATTTTTTTTACAAAAAAAACTTTTCAAAAATTTTTCAAAAAAAAAAAAAGGAAAACCCGGAAAATTTTTCGAAAAAAAAAACTTAAAAAATTTTCGAAAAAAAGATCTTCAAAAATTTAAAAAAAGAAAACCCGGAAAAATTTTCGAAAAAAAAATTTTTTTACAAAAAAACTTTTCAAAAATTTTTCAAAAAAAAAAAAAAGGAAAACCCGGAAAATTTTTCGAAAAAAAAAACTGAAAAATTTTTGATAAAAAAAAACTTAGAAAATTTTTCGAAAAAACAAACTTGGAATATTCTCCTTTATACTTTCCCTCCCTTATACATCCCCTTCCGTTATACTTTCATTCCCTTATACATCCCCCTCCGTTATACTTCACCCTCTGTTATACTACCCCTCACTTAAACTTCCCCCTCCCATATACTTCCCCTCACTTATACTTCCCCCTCCCTTATACTTCCCCCTCCGATATACTTCCCTTCCCATATACTTCCCCCTACGTTTTACGTCCCCTCCGTTATACTTCCCCCTCCTATATAGATACTTCTCTTTAAGGAAGTTTTCGTTGGAAGCTCTTCAAACCAGTACTTCCTGTCTGCTGTAAAAGGGTTTTTGCGAGGCGAGGTGTTTTTACACGGAGTTTATTTTATTTAATTGTTATTGAAAATATTATTTTCGTCATCTCATCACAGTACACTTTTTTCAAACCTTTAGCTTAATATTATTTACTGATCGGGCCTTCGGTTTTCTCTTTTAATCTGAAGTCTTCTTTGGAAAAAAGAAAAGGCGTTTTGCTTTAAAGACTGCTTGACATGTTTTTGTTATGAATATGATTTTAATTATACATAGGAGACGAGGTTAGAAGAGCATTAAGATGGTCTGAAGGACTGGACAGCGTTTTTCAAAAAAATTATATGGCGGATCCGACCATGTCATGGCAATACTTCGGGAGCTCTACTGGCTTTTTACGCCATTTTCCAGGTAAAAATATTTCCTTGAGTAGTTGGCTTAGCCTCACTTTTAAGTATTTTTCATGTATTACTGAGTAGAAAATTAATCAAAATTTTTTCTCTTTCAGCTTTGCATTGGAGCGTCCCAGTAGACATGTTTGACTGCAGGACACGTTTTTGGTACATACAGGCAGCAACATGTTCTAAAGACGTCATTATCCTTGTCGACAACTCCGGCTCAATGTGGGGAATGCGGAACACAATCGCTAAAATGACAGTGAACAAAATCCTCGATACATTTAGCAACAATGATTTCATCAACATCTTAAGTTTCAACACAACGATTCAAGCGATCGTTGAATGTTTTCCATCTGATATGCTTGTTCAGGTAAACATACGAATTACTTTATTTCTTTTTTAATTAATAAATTACAGGCGACGCCTGAAAACATTGATACTTTTAGTAAAGCGCTCAATCAGTTGTCTCCGACTGACAAAGGCGATTTCCCCAAAGCTTTTGAGTTTGCATTTAAACTCTTAGAAAAGGTAATCCAATTAATTTAGTAATAGATACTTTCCTAATAGATGGGGCTTTTTGACATTTTTTTGTTTAAGGTTAGAAAAAATAAAACTTGTCATGAAGGGATGTGCAATCAGGCTATCATGCTTGTAACAGATAGTATACCAGAAAATTTTACGAAAGTATTTGAAAAATATAATTGGTTTAATAATCGTTCTCATATCCCGGTGAGGGTCTTTACGTACATGGTGGGTGTCGAAGTCCATAATAAAAAAGAAATCAAATACATGGCCTGTATGAATAGAGGTATTCAAAACATGACATTTTAAATATGATTTTATTATTATTTTTTTAAAGGATATAACGCACATGTCAAAACTCTTGAGGAAGCTGGAAGTCAGGTCTTAAAATATATCTCAGTAATAGCACGTCCGATGGTTTTACAAGAAGTGGATCATCCATTGACTTGGACACACACTTTTATCGACGCCACGGTATTATAAAATAAAATTATTTAAAACAAAAATTAAATAAAAAATAGATTAAAAAAATAAATTGTTTATTTTCAAGGGGAATTTAGAAGAAGATGATGACGATGAAGAAGAAGATGACCAACCTCGCGAGTATCGATTCATGACTTCAGTGTCAGGGCCAGCTTATGACACATCAAATAGAATAAACAATGGAGTATGTTTAAATAATTAAAAATGAATATAGCATTTCTGTTTTTAGTCCATCCAAGCAAATTTACTTGGTGTAGCAGGGACTGACGTTCTCATATCTGACATCAAAAGCCTTACCCTTCCTTATAAAGTATTATATTATTTCTCAACTTTATTTATTCTTTTTTAATTTAAAATTTCAGATTGGAGCAAACGGTTATGCATTTATGGTTACAAATAATGGATATTTGATGTTTCATCCAGATTTAAGGCCTATTGTGAGTCTTTTACAATATTATAGAATTTTTATTTTATTTTTAGCACCGAGGGGTAAAAAAAAGAAATTTCAACAGCGTCGATTTGACTGAAGTTGAACTTCTGGATGATGGGAATCCTACACCGAGAAATCCAAGTCCAGAAATTTTGGAGGTAAAAGATAAAAACTTTTTGAGGAAAATTGTAGCAAATGTTGTTTTGACTTTAGTTGAGAGAAGCGATGGTGACAGAACAAGATGGAACTCGTATGGGACTTAAAATAAAATTCCACTATGACAATAAGGTAATAATATTGTGAATAATTATTTTTAAAACCGAAACTTAAGAGGCGAGTTGGAGTTGAGACGAGAAATTATTTTTTTGCTGCTCTCAACAATACTCCATTTACGATGGGTCTTGCACTCCCTCATTCGTACGGAAACCATTGGATCAAAGCTGGTGATGAAATAATGAAATCTCAACAAATGGGCATCCCGCTTACAAACCATTTCAAAGGAAACTGGCGTATTCATCCTGAATGGTAAAACCTCTGAATGGTAAAATCTCTTAAATTACTACACTAAAAATTTTCAGGGTTTACTGCGATTATCATAGAACATCTTTGGTGTTTGAATCATTGGAAGAAAAACTGGTCCACTTTTTAAATAAAATTTCACACCCCGGATGGGTGTGGAAAGACAAATATGAAGACATAACTGACGAGACTACTCGTAAGATATTCTCATCTAAAAATTCAATTTTTAATCTTATTTTAGATAACTGTGACCGGCCCGAAGTCAAAGAAGGAGAATATTTTTGTAGGTTCAAATTATAATAACGAGCAATCGTTTATTTTTGACTTTAGGCGATAAAGAGTTGATGCAGTTGTTAGTTTTTGATGCGAAAGCGACCGAAGGGTCTTATCGTACGACAAAATGGGCTGCGAAAACGCGCATAGAGTATGTATGATTCCGTTTCATTTTTGTTCCTTAAAGTATGCTTTAGGGAGGAACTAGCGGAAAAATTTAGTGCATCTTTGCGTTTTGTTGGGACTCAGGGTGGTCTGACCAGATGGCAAAATATTCCTTATCCTGAAGAAGACTTTGAAAGGTAATTATTATTCTACTAGGTCTACTCTAGACGCATAAGTTTCTTCCTTCTAAAGTAGAGATTCTTTAGTCTCAAGCATTTAAAAATTTTTTTTTAAGTAAACCGTTTGGGGACTACAATAAAAAAGCATTTGAAGAAGTTTGGTATAAAAGTGCGGTTCTGCACCATAATTTGGACCCGGATGCATTTGTTTTTTCGGTGCCGTACGAGTCGGGTGGTCAGGAGAACATAACAGTCACTGCTAGCTATGCTATATTTCCAAAAGATGGCGGAAATGAAGCTCCCGGTTCGGTCGTCGGACTCCACATTCAACATAAAGCACTTTTTAAACGATTTGAGGAGATCACATCAAGCTCTAAATGTGACAACTGTGCTTCGTGCGCCTCCGACGAAATCGACTGTTATGTTATCGATGGAAATGGGTACATTGTCATCTCTGAAACTCTCAACGACACTGGACGATTCTTTGGGGACGTCGAAGGTGCCATTATGGAAGCAATGGAAGCTCAAAATATCTTCAGGCATGTCATCATGTTCAACTACCAAGGTGTATGCTATTACACCATCGATGCACCCAGTAGTGCAGACATATTATTATCAGTAAGATTTTATATTTTAAAAGAAAAAGAAAAAAAAATCCCATTACAGCCTTTCAGAATGATTTATTTCTTAATTAAATACCTAATTGGAAATATACTTTGGACTATGATAGAAAATTCTTTGTATGTTAGAGCTGATCTGGATGATGATGGTAAGATTTAAAATTTTACAATTTGCTAATTAGTTATAGATTATTACAGTGAACTTGAAAAAATACCGTATGAATCGTTGGATGAGGATGTAACCAAAAAGTTTGTGGTTGGCTATAAAGAGGACAAGCCGAAAGTCGGACGAGAACCATGTGATGAAATGGGAAATCTTTATTTGTTACAGCAGCTCCACAAAGTGGGATATCATTCGACAGAAGCTGTGAACTGTTCACGGCCTTTCCATGTTAAAAGGATACATCATACAAATCTAATATTAATAGTCGTTGACGCTCTTTATCAAAGCTGCTACAGAAAAGTGAGCGCCAAAATGACCAGGATCGAATATAACTCAACATCTCAAGCTCCAAGTTGTCAGAAGTTGAACTTAAATACTTTACCGAGACGAGATTTAGCTGGATGCTACAATTATCACCCTCTGGTACGATTTAGAATTGAAGGACACTGGGGAAAGAACCTCTTAAGTACATTTTTCTCAAAAATTGAGATATTGATGCTGTCTTGTGATAGCGTCGTGTATGTCACATGCGAAAAACCCCATACATTTCGCAGAATAAATGTTTTAAAATGGTGATGGGGAGAGGAGTCCTTGACCTTGTTTGAGAAAACACCCTGGTAATACTATACAAAATATTAATAACATATTCCCTCCAGCCACCCACCACGCCAATGGTCAATGTCTCATGGAATCATGTTATATTATGTTTGTTTAGACAGTTTTTAATTTTGACTGAAAACCATTCAAATATGTCTTTCTCGAAATCAGGTTTTATGAACTTAAGGTTTCTATCCATGTACCCTCCATTATTTTAATAAGTATTTCAAAGTTTTTTATTTTTTTATTTTTAGGAGTACCTTGTGGAAGACTGCGGTAACTATGGGTCAGTTATCCATTCCAAAAACTTTATAATGATTTTATTTGGTGCTTTATGTTTCATAAAAATTTTTACATAATAATAAAAATCTTTATATTTGATGGTCGAGTCTCTAAAACCTATGGATTTTGAGATATTTCAGAAAGTAGCCTGATATCATGGTTTTTGCCTATATCTAAAGATATCTCGAGAACGGAACGTCGGATTTCCATTTTACTGGAGCATTGTGGTCATATTGTACTTATAGCAGTTGTAAGTGCTTATAGCAGGTGTAAGTGCTTATAGCAGTTGTAAGAGCTTATAGCAGTTGTAAGTGCTCATAGCAGTTGTAAGTGCTTATAGCCGGTGTAAGTGCTTATAGCCGGTGTAAGTACTATATTATAGCAGGTTTAAGTGCTATATGCTAGCAGTCGTAAGTGAAAAGCAGGACTGTGGCGGCTCTCTCCCGCTACTCCTTTCAAATAAAAGCGCCAACCTAGTTACGACGAAGTCTACCAGAGCGCAGCATACAATCGAACATCAAGTCACTCGACCTTTCCAAAATTTTGCCTTTATTATCAAATAATACCTATAATTTTACCCTTATTATAACATTGTAAATAATTAGATTTCAAATTGCAGCATTTGCAGCATTTTTACGTATAAAATTGTACACATAATTGAGGCGCTCCGGGTACGAAGGGGGAACTCGACAAAACGTAGTTTCGAGATATTCGCATTTTAAAGTTTCGGTTTTTACGTATTTAAAGGGGAAAAAATGGCGAACTCAACATAAAAATTATATGGGTGTATTCACCAAGAGGTCTAGAATCTGAAAATGAAAAAAAACTGGAGGACCCTTCCCCAAAAACCCGACGTCGAGGGTATCACAATAACTTCTTTAAGGAAGTTAAAAAAATTTGTCCGATGTCGAGTTCGCCCTTCGTACTCGGAGCGCCTCAATTATGTATACAATTTTATACGTAAAAATGCTGCAAGTGTAAAACAAATTTTAAATAAAATAAAAAAACTCGGACACTTCCCGCCGACACACTCAAAACACATTCCCTTAAAAGGTGCGGAAGTGCTTTATCAGACAATTAAATTCACTCACTATCTGTCAAAAAACCAACATCGTAGAAACTCTCCGCCTCCAACCCCTCCTTCAAGAGAAACTCCGGTAAACGCTCTCTCGCCGCTCTCCGAAGGGAACCTCATCAATTCATCGGCCCTTCTCAGGACCAACAATTCTCCCCCGCACCAACAAGTGCCTACTCTCACATTGATAACCCCCACAGAGTTCGAGCGCTCTCTTGACATGGATGATTCAATTGCTTCAACGCACACCGGTTGGATACCCCATGGTTCCCGGAGACTAAGTAGGTCAAATCAAATATACCCGATGGCTCCCGCTTCTAGTAAAGCGACATACCCGATGGTTCCCGTGTTTATTTTGTAACGCAGGTATCAATGAAGGGATATAGAGCATTATTTTAATACCAAGTTCCTTTAAAACAATAGACAGCGTGTAACTAGGAACAGATTTTCTTAAATTTTTTTAGTCTCAAAATGGCATTAGAAACAGTTCGGCAAAGAAGTACTAGTTTGAAGAGCTTCCAACGAAAACTTCCTTAGAAGTAAAAATATAGGAGGGGGAAGTATAACGGAGGGGGAAGTATGAACATGAGAACTAGATTTTCAACAAACCAAAATGGCGACTAAAATTCACCACTGAACAGAAAACCGTCCACACCGATTGAACGCTTACTACGTCGCGAATCACCCCCTTCGCCCTTCGTACCCGGGGCGCCTCATATAGACGTTGTAAATTGCACATTTTTGGGGTTTGTGGTGTTTTTCGAGGGAAAAATTATGTAAATAAAGCACAAAATGGTAATTGGGGTTTATCTGTGGTATTCGCTTTTTTTTGTCTCGGTATTCGCTTAATTTTTTTCGGGGAGGTACCACTAGCGCGCGTCCCAGTACCGCGCGTACCGAAAAACTTACCGCCACCGCGCGCATTTACTCGTTAAGTACCACTAGCGCGCGCACGGCTAATCTGTTACCTGCTGCACCCTAATCTAATAACTAAAAGATTGTTACAAAATTCACTTCTTAAAATTGATTTGTCGTTGATAGAGGACTCAATTTTTAAAATTTTTACAAGGTCCGTTATATCGGGATTTCCAGGTTTACTATTAGGTGTACAAAATGAAACTCGGATAAAATCTACAAAATTCAAATTTACCCTGTGGCTGAGTTTGATTTTGTACACCTAATAAATAAAACATGTAGGAAATTTAATTCTCTATAAATTTGCACTTAATTATTTTTTTTCTAGGATGCACCATTTTCGTAAAATAATTTTTTTTTTGAAATAAATTTATCTTGAAAACAGTGCGTCCTAGAGAAAAAATGAATAGAATAAAAATTAAAGAGAATTAAATTTCCAACAGATTTTATTTAGTGCATTTTTTCAATATCTGTAACGTTTTACGATTTACAAGCCTTTAAAAATTAACCTTCTTAATGGTTATACTTTAATAACCTTCTTACACGGAGAAGGTCAACTTTTGATGGACTTTAACGTCTAAAATGTTCACAATTTTGAAAAAATGAACTACTAGGTGTACAAAATGAAACTCGGCTAAAATCTACAAAATTCAAATTTACCCTGTGGCTGAGTTTCATTTTGTACACCTAATAGAAAGCTTAATTCCATCATTATAATAAATAAATAAAAATAAAACTGAGGTTTTCGGATTTCGGTAGCGCGCGGTGACGGGAAAAAAATTCTATGTTATTCTCTTTGTTAAAATAGGCACGCGCTGGTGAGACGATTTGAAGGATTAAAGCCCAAAATTCCGGGCCGCGCGGTAATGGGATGCGCGCTAGCGGGAGGCCCCCATTTTTTTCTTTCGTCTTTTTTAAATTAAGCTTTGAAAATTTGAGCTACACCTCCTGACTTATCGGAAGTCAGGACTTATTGGAAGCGTTTATCCAAATTTAGCAACACCTCCTGACCAATTAGAAACATTTATGTGAATTAAGCCACGCCTCCTGATCAATTTAAAGCATTTATCCAAATTGAGCCCCAGTTTCTGACAATTATAAGCATTCATCCCTGTTTAGCTGCTTCTTCTGACCAATTAGAAGCATTTGTTTAGCCACGCCTATTGGCCAATCAAAAGAAATTATCCCTCTTTAGCATATCTTCTGACCAATTAGAAACATTTATAAGAATTAAGCCATGTTATGAACTGTTGTAATCATTTTCCTGGATTTTTTTTTATATCATTTACTTCAAAATTTCATTTCATTTCACCCCAAAGAAGAAACGAGGACGAGGAAAAAGTTCAGATTCCTACACGGAAAATTCTTGGAAATCGCAACGTGGCCGTAAAACAAGACGTAAAGTCGGACGACCACGGAAGACAAAGAAAAAATCAAATTTCGTGGTCGACTCCAGCGAAGAAGACACGCCACCAAGGAGAGGAGCGAAAAGGAAAAAAATCAGCGAATCCGAATCCGAATCGGATCCCGAAGAGTCAGTACAAAAGCCCAAATTTAGTGTAAGCAGCCGAGGACGCCTTCGAAAAATCACTGCAAGAGCCCGAGCTTTTCTCAAAGATTGACATCAATCGGCAAGACTGACTTAAATTATTGTTGAACTTTAATATTTTTTAAACTCGAGGGTTATTTAAAAAAAGCACATACAAACTAGTTTTTAGCCTTCTAGACACAGACTTATCAGTTTTTTTTGTTGTTGTCATTTCAAGTTGTTTAATTTAATAAAAAAATCAATTTATTGTGCTTTTCAATATTTTTGTATTTCAGTATTTTGTATTTTGTATTTCAGTATTTTTTTGAAAACTTAAATAAGTATTGTAAATAATATTTTAAATATATTGTTTTTTTTTATAAACTTTTTTTTTTTTCATTCAAATGCCTTAAATCCGCTGAAAATCTGGTACAGTGTCTCGGTCAAAAACCGGAGGAAATGCTACCTCCCCCCCCCAATGGAAAACATGAAAAGATGAAAAAAATTTAAAAAAGGAGAAACTAATAGCGGAAAAGCCCGAAAAGACGGTTTTTAGAAAAGAGTGCTAGAAAAGTAAGGAAAATGTGGGTTTCTAGAAGAGATCTTTGTAAGAAAATAATATATTGCAATAATTAGTGAAGTAAAATTATACTGAAAAAATATATTAAAATCAGAAGGTTTTGACGGTTTTTTAATACTTACTTTACCTCCGGGACTTCTTATTCGGATTTTAGTTAAAATCCTTATTCGCGGCTGACCTTCATCTCTGAAGGAGCGTTCGCTATCCGCCAACTGCGACCCGCCCAGTAGCTGAGACTCGCCCTGGGTTTGGGCCCTGAAAAGGGCCTTTGAAATAAATTAGGCCGAAAAAGAGACCTTCGTCTCAAAGTACAAAGGGAAAATTTTAATAACTCTAGAACATAAGTTTCGTTTTTTAAAAAGTATAAAAACTTATAATAAACCAAGATACATTGAATTAAAGTATTTTTTTACCTGTGAAAATTTAGTATCTGGCGTCGTGCAAATCGTTTGTCCGTCAAATCTGACGTGCTAATTATTCTGCACATGCTCCTGGAGTTTCAAGCCAATTTCAAACTGCTGTTGAAAAAAAGCTACTATTTATCTTTTGAGGAAAACCTATCCATAAGTCTAAATACAAAAAAAGTCACTTATTTATGAATGTCTAAAAGTTCATACATTTTGGATAAAAGTTAATGAAATAAAATAAACATATTAATTTATTTCACTAAAAAAAAATTCATAACATTTTTTTAATATTTCTAGAAATTTGAAATACAATCGAAGATAGAAAAAATAAAAAACTTGTGGAATTCCCTTAAAGTTTTTAACGATTTTTAAATAAAATTTTAAAATTCTATGATATTTGGTGCAGTAAAAACACGAAAACGAGCAAACAAATTGAGGTCAAAAATTACGTTTTTAAAAAAGCATAAAAACTTATGAAAAACTAAGAGACATTGAATTAAAAGATATTTTACCTGAGAAAATTTTAATAAATGATTGCCTCGGTCCGGGGCTGCTTATTCGGATTTTTTCATCCTTATTCGCAGCTGTCCTTCATCTCTGAAGGAGCGTTCGCTATCCGCCAACTGCGACCCGCCCAGTAGCTGAGACTCGCCCTGGGTTTGGCCCTGAAAAGGGCCTTTGAAATAAATTAGGCCGAAAAAGAGACCTTCGTTAGTCAGTGGCCCTGAAGAGGGCCGGTCATATGTCCGAGGACAAGAGGAAGAAATAAATTATTTCTTCGACTTCTCCTCGGACTTAGTTTTCTCTTCTCTTTTTTTGTATACTTCTTCAGGCTTACCGGGATTCGGGGTCGTCAGAAGATAATGCAATATGGGTGACTCGTTTTCTTTGTTATCCATATTATTATATTATACGCACACGAAAAAAAGAGAGAGACTGACTTTACCGGGGGTGCGGAGGACCTTTTAAGGAAAACTCCCTCCACAACTCCGCAACTCTTCCCTTTCACCTTTTCATTGGCTCCTGAGTCCCTCTACCTTCTCCCACCAAGCCCGCGAGACCCCTAGCACCTCCCACCGCCATCATCAAAATCAACCCTCTGAAATTTCGCTAATTAAAAACGCCCATAATAATTATTATTGTTACTTATTTATTAAGAATAATTGAATTTAAAATATAATAGTTCTCTGAAAATTGCCAAAAATTAAAAACGATACACTATCGCGTTCCAAGACCTACCAAGCAAAATCCGACAGATCTCAGCACTCTGTATACCAATCAGCTTCAAATTCAATACAGGTCTTCTCTGATTTCACATGAGTAAATTCTGAAAATTTCAAGTCGATCGGTTTACAGGGTGCTGAGATATAGTATAATACTTCAAAAAACCGGTTTTTCGTCTTAAGCGTGTCCTTCGTCTTCTTTTTTTGTTGTTGAAATATCAGGAGCTATGGTCATAGGCGGTGAAAGAAAATACAGATTTTTGTCAAGCTTTCGAGTATTTTATACTCATCATCAGGACCTCAATCTTGATTTAATTTGTATTTAAACGGAGTTGATGGAAATTCATGATTTGTTCGTTTTCGACCTTAGGTCTCCGTGACTTAAAATTTTGGACTGAGCTTCCTTTTAACTTACGCCATTTCCTTTTGAAAGATTTACCCATTATCTGGTAAACACGGTTTTACTTGTCAAATAACCGAGGAAAAACTCCTCAAAGTACTGTACTACGATCCATTTGCGTACCAGCAATAAACAGTATTCTAATTCCCCAAAAGGCCCAATTTTATGTCATAAATATGAGCTACATTGCGTTCTTCTTGTCTCGAAACATCGGTAAAAAGAACCAAACTTCCAAAAACCCTAAGAATCATCTAATAAAGGGGGTTCTTTGTCAAAAAATCGAGATTTACTCCTGAAAGTAAGTAAAAATGGGGTTTATCTGTAAAAAAAACCTGGAAGAACTACACAAAACTGAAAAAATGTGATATTTGCCAAAAACCGAGGAAAACTATCAAAAATCCTGTAAAATGGGATTTACTTGTCAAATAACCGAGGAAAAACTCCCAATAGTATCTAACCCTTTAACGGGCAAGAGTCAAAACTACAATTTTCACGTTAACGCTCTGTGTCCCCTATAGAGGACACCCCTTTGTAAAATCGAGAAATACTAGAATTTACGTCACGACTTTTTTTTCCTTTTTAATGTGACGTAGAGTGGTGAATTCGAAAGGGTGTGGGTAAAATTTTCAACCCCTACCCCTCTAAAAGTAACAAGTGTCCCCTCATGAGTACACCAACTCGGAAAAAGCAGCCATTTTCTGTTCTACCATCTCGAGCGTGGCCAATTCGGGGTCTTTAGGGGTGTCCTCTAGAGAGGACACAGAGCGTTAAAGGGCTAAATGTGGGTTTATTTAAAAAAAAAAAAAAAAACCCTGATAAAACTGCTAATAATCCTGAAGAAAAAGAAGGAACATTTCATAATCTCTTTCAATTTCCTTGAAAAATTCTGTAAAAAGGTGGTTTCTCAACTGAAAAACTTTGGAGAACTCCATCCATGCACAACTACTAAAGACGCTGTAGCTCTTTCGAAAATTATGATCATAAAGAAAAATTCCTTTAAAAACCTGCTAAATTTCATTTCTGAAAAAAATAAATTGGGGTTCTAACTTGAAATAAGGCCGTTAGCGAAGATAGTTGCCGTTGTGATAGTTGGAATCTTTTGACAAAAAGAAGTGGAATTTAAAAAAAAAATATGTGTCTTAGATCGATATTAACGGATTTTAGCGCTAAAAACGCTGAAATTGGACATTTTTTGGTCAAATCAACTTGAAATTTTGCGTCGATTATGAATCTGAAATAAAAAAATAGCGGTTGTCATTTGAAATAACGAAGTTAATTCTGTTGGGGGCACCCTGAATATCAAAACAGCGTCAAATTCTTAAGAGTTAAATTAAGGGAGGTTTACATTTAACTTTTTTAACTTCCTCAAGAAGTTACTGTGATACCCTCCGACCCCCTGTTACTAGAAAAGGGTCTTCCAGACCCCGTAGGATAAATCTGATAAGTGATCTTTGCCGATCCTGACTTTGTCTGTGGTGCCGGCCGTCCGGCCGTCCGTCGCCACTTTTTCCGGAACACTTCACGGCCGCAATTTTCATCCGATCTTCACCAAATTTATACACAAGCTTCCTTTCACAGAAATCTTGAAAATGACGAGAGCTTTTTTCGAAATTTTTCAAAATGGCGGAGATATGACTGTTCAAAGATTTAAAATGAGCGCTGTGGGCGTACTGTTGGTCCGATCTTCACCAAATTTTCACTAAACATTCCTTGAATTATTTAAAAATTTTCCATGTTTTTAAAATTTTAATTTTCCAAAATTTTTTTTACTTAATAATTTTTCTAGGCAGAAATGTGAGTCACTTCGCCGGCTCGAGGGCGGCCTCTCTTTGGCTAACCGTACTGAATTTCTACCTTGATATAAAATTTTCAAAATAATTTTTTTTTTTTTTTTTTTAACTTCCTCAAGAATTTTTTTAACGGAAAATAAAATGGCGATTTATTAGGTACTTAATTTTTATTTTTTTTTTCAAAAAACAGAAAACGAACAACAAAAAATACCTAAAATTTCTAACTTCCTCAAGACTTACTGCGATACCCACCAAATTTATTTCACAACTTTTACAAAAATTTAGTTCTCCTACTTAATACTTCCTCCTCCTGTATCCTTGAGGAAGTTATCGTTGGAAGCTCTTCAAACCGGAACTTTTTTTTCGTCATAAAACCACTTTTTAACGTTCTCCCTTACGTGTGCCATGGTTTCGGGACACCCTGTATACTTTTACTGACCAATCATATGTTATTTTTTGAATTTTAGTGAATTTTACTGAAATTCAAACATCATGACGTCAAAAGCGAATCAAATCTATTGCATCCAGCTGTTTCGATTCAGAGCTGTTTCATCCTGAAAAGTAATGTAACCTCTTGCCTTAGTATACCTACCTAATAAAACAAAGTCACTTGAAATAGTTGTTGATTATTTTAATAGGCATACTAATTGTAATAATTTTTGACAATTTTTTAATTTTTATTAAGGAATGAAAGGGGAATGTCCCTGCAAACCCCTTTCTAATTTCTTTACCTGCAACGCCGAGTATCGAACAAAAAGCGGATTTAAACTTCCAGGGTTTTTCCGGGATTAAAGTGCGTATTAAAAATGAACAAAAAGTCAATTTTAAAAATAAGAAGTCGAACCTTATTATTTTTAAATCTTTTAGGCTTATTTTGTCGGAACTGTTTTTTTAAATTTTTTTATTTTAGATTCGTATTCTACGCAAAATTTCAAGTTGATTTTACCCAAAAAATGACCAATCTTAGCGTTTTTTGCGCAAAAATCGGTTAAAATCGAGCTAAGAGACATATTTTTTTTTTTGAAGATTCCACTTCTTTTTGTCCAAAGATTCCAACTATCTCAACGGAAACTATCGTCGGTAACGGCCTTGTTTTAAAGTCAAATTTCTATTTCAGAAAAGAAAATTAGCGGGTTTTTAAAGGAATTTTCTTTCGGACCATAATTTTTGAAAGAGCAACAGTGTCTTTTGTAGTTGTGCATAAAAAAAAAAATTTAGTTAAAAATTCGCTAATATTCATTTCTGAAGTAAGAATTTTTAGGGTTCTAACTTGAAAAAAGGCCGTTAGCGACGACATCTCGTGATGCAGAAATGCGAAGATGCTTGAATTTGTGATAGTTGGAATCTTCGGAAAAAATAAGAGGAATTTAAAAAAAAAGAGTCTTCTAGGTCGATTTTTAAATTTCATATTTTTAAAAGTTCTCAACAACGGCGATATGAATAGTCAAATCAATTTTAATTTTGCGTAGATTACTAATCAGATATTGAGTTGATTTTTGATCGACCATCCAAAAATTAATGATAAGAGGAGAATCAGGGTTACTCCTACCATCCTAAACTTCAGTTCACTGTAGAAAATGAAATACAAGGTTCCTTAACTTTTTTAGATATTAGGATCACTAGAAAGGTTGACAATACCCTACAAACGGAGTGGTATAACAAGGCTATGAACAGTGGGAGATATTTCGATTTTAGGTCTTCACATTCTTTTTCCCTCAAAATGAATTGCGCTAATAACCTTATCAGGAGGGTGGTTTCAGTGAGTAGTATGGAGGTAATGAAAAAAGCTAAAGAAACCATTATCAACATATTATCACTAAACAACTATCCTAAGAGCCTAATATTAAAATTGATTTCTTCACACCAAAGGACAACCGCAAACCAAAATTTTCCTACTACTGTCAACCAAATTGTACCTAATTTTAATGATAAATGTTTATATAACTCGATCACTTATGTACCTGAAATTTCGAACAAATTGAAGTTCCTATTTAAATCCAAGTTACCTGAAACACTAATCACCCTTTAAATATAAGAATAAAATGTCATGCATGCATACTAAGCTAAAAGACCAAAAAACATATTAAATGTATCCGGAGTAGTCTACAAGTTAAACTGTGAAGGCCGAGACCAAGGCCAAAGCTGTAATTGCACATACATTGGGGAGACAATGCAAAAGTTAAAAAAACGATTATATCAACATGGTTTAGACTGTAGTAATAAAAGTAGAAATGGGACGGGTCTATCTCAGCATGCTATTGAAATGGACCATAAGTTTAACTTAAAAGAACCAAAGATTATGAGTAAAGAAGGAAACTTGGGTCGTAGAAGGTTTAAAGAAAAAAAAATGTATATAAGAATTAAAGACCTTTTTAACATAATTTAGTGTCATGTATTTAACAAGAAACCAAAATTTATGATATTACAAGCCGAAACATATTTTGTGTATGAGGAAGAATTAAAACAGATGTTTTCATTCTTACATCCCCCCGCTTTGGAGACAATTATTTCGAAGGAATAATTGAATAAAAAAACTTCTTAACTTCTTTCTTCTTTCTTCAATAATTTTTCTTAAATAAATCATAACATATTTTAACTTCCTCAAGAAGTTACTGTGATACCCTCCGACCCCCTGTTACTAGAAAAGGGTCTTCCAGACCCCGTAGGATAAATCTGATAAGTGATCTTTGCCGATCCTGACTTTGTCTGTGGTGCCGGCCGTCCGGCCGTCCGGCCGTCCGTCGCCACTTTTTCCGGAACACTTCACGGCCGCAATTTTCATCCGATCTTCACCAAATTTATACACAAGCTTCCTTTCACAGAAATCTTGAAAATGACGAGAGCTTTTTTCGAAATTTTTCAAAATGGCGGAGATATGACTGTTCAAAGATTTAAAATGAGCGCTGTGGGCGTACTGTTGGTCCGATCTTCACCAAATTTTCACTAAACATTCCTTGAATTATTTAAAAATTTTCCATGTTTTTAAAATTTTAATTTTCCAAAATTTTTTTACTTAATAATTTTTCTAGGCAGAAATGTGAGTCACTTCGCCGGCTCGAGGGCGGCCTCTCTTTGGCTAACCGTACTGAATTTCTACCTTGATATAAAATTTTCAAAATAATTTTTTTTTTTTTTTTTTTTAACTTCCTCAAGAATTTTTTTAACGGAAAATAAAATGGCGATTTATTAGGTACTTAATTTTTATTTTTTTTTTTCAAAAAACAGAAAACGAACAACAAAAAATACCTAAAATTTCTAACTTCCTCAAGACTTACTGCGATACCCACCAAATTTATTTCACAACTTTTACAAAAATTTAGTTCTCCTACTTAATACTTCCTCCTCCTGTATCCTTGAGGAAGTTATCGTTGGAAGCTCTTCAAACCGGAACTTTTTTTTCGTCATAAAACCACTTTTTAACGTTCTCCCTTACGTGTGCCATGGTTTCGGGACACCCTGTATACTTTACTGACCAATCATATGTTATTTTTTGAATTTTAGTGAATTTTACTGAAATTCAAACATCATGACGTCAAAAGCGAATCAAATCTATTGCATCCAGCTGTTTCGATTCAGAGCTGTTTCATCCTGAAAAGTAATGTAACCTCTTGCCTTAGTATACCTACCTAATAAAACAAAGTCACTTGAAATAGTTGTTGATTATTTTAATAGGCATACTAATTGTAATAATTTTTGACAATTTTTTAATTTTTATTAAGGAATGAAAGGGGAATGTCCCTGCAAACCCCTTTCTAATTTCTTTACCTGCAACGCCGAGTATCGAACAAAAAGCGGATTTAAACTTCCAGGGTTTTTCCGGGATTAAAGTGCGTATTAAAAATGAACAAAAAGTCAATTTTAAAAATAAGAAGTCGAACCTTATTATTTTTAAATCTTTTAGGCTTATTTTGTCGGAACTGTTTTTTTAAATTTTTTTATTTTAGATTCGTATTCTACGCAAAATTTCAAGTTGATTTTACCCAAAAAATGACCAATCTTAGCGTTTTTTGCGCAAAAATCGGTTAAAATCGAGCTAAGAGACATATTTTTTTTTTTGAAGATTCCACTTCTTTTTGTCCAAAGATTCCAACTATCTCAACGGAAACTATCGTCGGTAACGGCCTTGTTTTAAAGTCAAATTTCTATTTCAGAAAAGAAAATTAGCGGGTTTTTAAAGGAATTTTTCTTTCGGACCATAATTTTTGAAAGAGCAACAGTGTCTTTTGTAGTTGTGCATAAAAAAAAAAATTTAGTTAAAAATTCGCTAATATTCATTTCTGAAGTAAGAATTTTTAGGGTTCTAACTTGAAAAAAGGCCGTTAGCGACGACATCTCGTGATGCAGAAATGCGAAGATGCTTGAATTTGTGATAGTTGGAATCTTCGGAAAAAATAAGAGGAATTTAAAAAAAAAGAGTCTTCTAGGTCGATTTTTAAATTTCATATTTTTAAAAGTTCTCAACAACGGCGATATGAATAGTCAAATCAATTTTAATTTTGCGTAGATTACTAATCAGATATTGAGTTGATTTTTGATCGACCATCCAAAAATTAATGATAAGAGGAGAATCAGGGTTACTCCTACCATCCTAAACTTCAGTTCACTGTAGAAAATGAAATACAAGGTTCCTTAACTTTTTTAGATATTAGGATCACTAGAAAGGTTGACAATACCCTACAAACGGAGTGGTATAACAAGGCTATGAACAGTGGGAGATATTTCGATTTTAGGTCTTCACATTCTTTTTCCCTCAAAATGAATTGCGCTAATAACCTTATCAGGAGGGTGGTTTCAGTGAGTAGTATGGAGGTAATGAAAAAAGCTAAAGAAACCATTATCAACATATTATCACTAAACAACTATCCTAAGAGCCTAATATTAAAATTGATTTCTTCACACCAAAGGACAACCGCAAACCAAAATTTTCCTACTACTGTCAACCAAATTGTACCTAATTTTAATGATAAATGTTATATAACTCGATCACTTATGTACCTGAAATTTCGAACAAATTGAAGTTCCTATTTAAATCCAAGTTACCTGAAACACTAATCACCCTTTAAATATAAGAATAAAATGTCATGCATGCATACTAAGCTAAAAGACCAAAAAACATATTAAATGTATCCGGAGTAGTCTACAAGTTAAACTGTGAAGGCCGAGACCAAGGCCAAAGCTGTAATTGCACATACATTGGGGAGACAATGCAAAAGTTAAAAAAACGATTATATCAACATGGTTTAGACTGTAGTAATAAAAGTAGAAATGGGACGGGTCTATCTCAGCATGCTATTGAAATGGACCATAAGTTTAACTTAAAAGAACCAAAGATTATGAGTAAAGAAGGAAACTTGGGTCGTAGAAGGTTTAAAGAAAAAAAAATGTATATAAGAATTAAAGACCTTTTTAACATAATTTAGTGTCATGTATTTAACAAGAAACCAAAATTTATGATATTACAAGCCGAAACATATTTTGTGTATGAGGAAGAATTAAAACAGATGTTTTCATTCTTACATCCCCCCGCTTTGGAGACAATTATTTCGAAGGAATAATTGAATAAAAAAACTTCTTAACTTCTTTCTTCTTTCTTCAATAATTTTTCTTAAATAAATCATAACATATTTTAACTTCCTCAAGAAGTTACTGTGATACCCTCCGACCCCCTGTTACTAGAAAAGGGTCTTCCAGACCCCGTAGGATAAATCTGATAAGTGATCTTTGCCGATCCTGACTTTGTCTGTGGTGCCGGCCGTCCGGCCGTCCGGCCGTCCGTCGCCACTTTTTCCGGAACACTTCACGGCCGCAATTTTCATCCGATCTTCACCAAATTTATACACAAGCTTCCTTTCACAGAAATCTTGAAAATGACGAGAGCTTTTTTCGAAATTTTTCAAAATGGCGGAGATATGACTGTTCAAAGATTTAAAATGAGCGCTGTGGGCGTACTGTTGGTCCGATCTTCACCAAATTTTCACTAAACATTCCTTGAATTATTTAAAAATTTTCCATGTTTTTAAAATTTTAATTTTCCAAAATTTTTTTTACTTAATAATTTTTCTAGGCAGAAATGTGAGTCACTTCGCCGGCTCGAGGGCGGCCTCTCTTTGGCTAACCGTACTGAATTTCTACCTTGATATAAAATTTTCAAAATAATTTTTTTTTTTTTTTTTTTAACTTCCTCAAGAATTTTTTTAACGGAAAATAAAATGGCGATTTATTAGGTACTTAATTTTTATTTTTTTTTTCAAAAAACAGAAAACGAACAACAAAAAATACCTAAAATTTCTAACTTCCTCAAGACTTACTGCGATACCCACCAAATTTATTTCACAACTTTTACAAAAATTTAGTTCTCCTACTTAATACTTCCTCCTCCTGTATCCTTGAGGAAGTTATCGTTGGAAGCTCTTCAAACCGGAACTTTCATTAAGTTTCATCAATTTTCCTTAGTTCTATTCCAATGTGTTGATAGGATGTCTTCAGTCTTGATCGTAGATATAATAAAATAATGATAATGATAATAATAATCCCTATCTCCACGCAAGTCTTCTTGTAAGATAGTATACTTCAGCCATATAAGACGATATAATAAAAATGACCATATTAGACCCAATACAGTAATAATAATATCAATTAAGTAATGAATAATAATAATTCGATCTTGACGATACAGAAGAGTCATCCCTCACCAATGGATTTGTCTCGAAATCTTGAGCCGGGAATTTTCCTTGTTGAATTTTGATTTTGATTCTTGAATTTTGATTTTCATTCTTGAATTTTGATTTTCATTCTTGAATTTTCATTTTCAATTTCAATTTCAATTCGTGTTGTTTCCAGAGAATTTTTTTTTTTTTTTATATATTTTGTTCCGACTTACAATGAAAAGATCTTTAAATTTTGGTTTTATAAGAATTAAAGACCTTTTTAACATAATTTAGTGTCATGTATTTAACAAGAAACCAAAATTTATGATATTACAAGCCGAAACATATTTTGTGTATGAGGAAGAATTAAAACAGATGTTTTCATTCTTACATATATATATATGGAAAATAACGCTTGCAATAAACAAACTGATCTCAGGTTTCAACACACTCTACCACGGGCTATTAAATTTAAATTTAAATTAAAGCGGGAATTAGTCTGTGATAGCTTCTCTATGTCTATGTTGTTGTTTTTAATTTTTAATCTGATTTCTTTCCATCTATGTATTTAAATTTTATAATTTCGAACTCCTTAAAATTATTTTATGTAACCTGTGATATAGAAATAATTTATAAAAAATGTGATCTAATCCTTAGAGAAATATTATAACATCGATCTAGTCAGCCCACGGTTTTTCAAACAATGTGAGTAAAACGAACAATCATGAAAGAAAAATACTTAAAACTAAGTTTCAACAAAAAATAAACGGAGGGGGAAGTATATGGGAGGGGAAGTATATGGGAGGGGAAGTATAACGGAGGGGGAAGTATAACGGAGGGGGAATTATAACGGAGGGGGAAGTATAACGGAGGGGGAAGTATAACGGAGGGGGAATTATAACGGAGTGGGAAGTATAACGGAGGGGGAAGTATAACGGAGTGGGAAGTATAACGGAGGGGGAAGTATAACGGAGTGGGAAGTATAACGGAGTAGGAAGTATAAAGGAAGGGGATGTAGTAGGGAGGGAAAGTATAAAAATTTTCCGGGTTTTCCTTTTTTTTTTTTCGAAAAATTTTCTTGGTTTTCCTTTTCCTTTTTTTTTTTTTCGAAAAATTTTCTAAGTTCTTTTTTTTGAAAAATTTTCCGGGTTTTCCTTTTTTTTTTTTTTTTTTTTTTTTTTTCGAAAAATTTTCCGGGTTTCCTTTTTTTTTTCTTCGAAAAATTTTTTAAGTTCTTTTTTTTGAAAAATTTTCTAAGTTTTTTTTGTCCTAAAAAAATTTTCAAAGTTTTTTTCGAAAAATTTTCCGGGTTTTCCTTTTTTTTTTTCGAAAAATTTTTTAAGTTCTTTTTTTCGAAAAATTTTCTAAGTTTTTTTTGTAAAAAAAATTTTTTTTTTTTCGAAAAATTTTCCGGGTTTTTCTTTCTTTTCTTTTCTTTTTTTTTTTTTTGAAAAATTTTCTAAGTTCTTTTTTTCGAAAAATTTTTTAAGTGCCAAGGTAGAAATAATGGGCTCTTTGGCCTACGGATGTGCCTCTCGTAAAGGGTAGAAGTATAAAATTTCTCCCTACTAAAAAAAAATGATAATTAAAAAGTGGCAATTTTTTGCACCAAAAATTCTTAAAAAATATAAGGAGTAATTGGTGAAAATTTGGTGAAAATCGGATTAACGGTTCGGCCGCAGCGAATTTTTTAAAATTTCAAACAGACATATCTCCGCCATTTTTTCGAAATTCAAAAATCCCCTCGTTACATTCTTCTTCACCGGCTAAAGAAATTTGTGTAAAAATTTGGTGAAAATCCGATGAAAACTGTGGCGTGGAGTTGTTAGAACTCGTAACTTTTCATGTTCCTCCACGTAGAAGTCGACAAATGGATCTATTCCACATCCCTTTTCATCGAACCGAATATGGTCGTTCCCTGACAATCTCTGGTTTCTTGAATACTCTGAATACCTTGAAATCAGATATAGACTTCTTCCATGACACTATAGGGACACTTAAATCAAGGTTGGCGGAATTGGGAGGGGGGAGTGGGTGAATTATCTTTTGGCAAATATTATTTGTGCGCTTCGGTCGAAGACAAGGAAAGTCAAGTATAATGATCAATTGTTGCCTCCATACGTATTTGTTTTGTTTTTTTTAGATTATTGTTTAATGTACATTGTTTTAAGTTAATTTATCTACCAAAGTATTTATATTACATGTTAATCAAATTTTGACTGTGCTATTTGGCGAATACTGCTGTAAGCATTGCAATGAAATAAATAAATAAATAAACACGCCAAAAGCAAAAACCCGGGTTTTTTTATGTAGGTACAATATCTTGGCACCCTGAATACCAATCGAGTTTACATTTTTAGAATTCACTCATATCGAATCAGAGACGACCTGTATAAAATTTTAACTCGATCGGTATATAGGGTGCTGAGATCCAGATACCCGAAAAACGCAAACCGTGAAGTGTAGTAAACATACACTTGGTACCCTTCATACTAAGGGTCGGGTTTTGCTTGGCGGGGTGGAACGCTACCGAGTTCCTGGATCTCCTAAAGACCCTGATAAAATAAATAAGTTACATTTTTGAAACTTTTTTTCACCAAATTTTTGTTCAATCAACAACGCATACGAGCCCTTTGTCATCGCTCACAAGGAGACAATAAAAAAATTTAATTTTTAATAATATTTCAAGAAGCTCAACTTCGGAGACGAACAACTCCGTCTGGTGTTCACTAAACTAAAACTATTTTTTGGTGTTATCACATTATATTATACTCGTATTTCTTAAATAAAATCAGGGGTTGAGCCAGAACGGGCGCCATACCAACAAGGGGAAACCAGGCCCTCTTTCAGCACCCATGTTTCTAACCCACAACTCCACTTGCCTTGAGAGACCACAATTGCGAGTATAATAATTAGAATATTTTAATCACAGTGGAAAAAAAATTAAGCAACATTTTAAAGGGGAGGTACCACTAGCGCGCGTCCCAGTACTGCGCGTTCCGAAAACTTCCCACCACCGCGCGCATTTACTCGTTAAGTACCACTAGCGCGCGCACGGCTAATCTGTTACCTGCTGCACCCTAATCTAATAACTAAAAGATTGTTACAAAATTCACTTCTTAAAATTGATTTGTCGTTGATAGAGGACTCAATTTTTAAAATTTTTGCAAGGTCCGTTATATCGGGATTTCCAGGTTTACTATTAGGTGTACAAAATGAAACTCGGATAAAATCTACAAAATTCAAATTTACCCTGTGGCTGAGTTTCATTTTGTACACCTAATAAATAAAACTTGTAGGAAATTTAATTCTCTATAAATTTGCTCTTAATTATTTTTTTCTAGGATGCACCATTTTCGTAAAATAATTTTTTTTTGAAATAAATTTATCTTGAAAACAGTGCGTCTTAGAGAAAAAATGAATAGAATAAAATTAAAGAGAATTAAATTTCCAACAGATTTTATTTAGTGCATTTTTTCAATATCTGTAACGGTTTACGATTTACAAGCCTTTAAAAAATAACTTTCTTAAAGATTATACTTCAATAACCTTCTTACACGGGGAAGGTCATCTTTTGATGGACTTTAACGCCTAAAATGTTCAAAATTTTGAAAAAATGAACTACTAGGTGTACAAAATGAAACTCGGCTAAAATCGACAAAATTCAAATTTACCCTGTGACTGAGTTTCATTTTGTACACCTAATAGAAAGCTTAATTCCATCATTATAATAAATAAATAAAAATAAAACTGAGGTTTTCGGATTTCGGTAGCGCGCGGTGACGGGAAAAAAATTCTATGTTATTCTCTTTGTTAAAAATAGGCACGCGGCCTTCTTTAGCTTTAATGAGTTTTTAATGTATAATTGGGTTGAATAGTTTGTAAATTTAAGAGTTTAATAGTTAAAAGTTTTGTAAATTTCTGTAAATTTGTAACTGTAGTTTTGTTCTTTGTTTCTATGTGTATAACTGATGACGCTTACGATGAATTTTTTAAATTTTTAAATGTAAATAGAAAATAAAAAAAATAAAAAAAAAAAAAAATAAAAAAAAAAAAATAAAAAAAAAAAAATAAATAAAAATAAATAAAATAAAACTGAGGTTTTCGGATTTCGGTAGCGCGCGGTGACGGGAAAAAAAGTACTGGTTTGAAGAGCTTCCAACGAAAACTTCCTTAAAGAGAAGTATCTATATAAGAGGGGGAAGTATATAGGAGGGGGAAGTATATGGGAGGGGAAGTATAACGGAGGGGGAAGTATAACGGAGTAGGAAGTATATGGGAGGGGAAGTATAACGGAGGGGGAAGTATAACGAACGGGGAAGTATAACAGAGGGGGAAGTATAACAGAGGAGGAAGTACATATAATCAAGGGGGAAGTATAAGGAAGGGGAAAGTATAACAGAGGGGGAAGTATAATCAAGGGGGAAGTATAAGGGAACGAAAGTATAAAGGAAGGGGATGTAGTAGGGAGGGAAAGTAGGGAGAGTTTTCCAAGTTTGTTTCTTCGAAAAATTGTTCGGGCTTTTTTTTTTTTTTTTTTTTTTTTTTTTTTTTTTTTTTTTTTTTTTTTTTTTTTTTTTTTTTTTTTTTTTTTTTTTTCGAAAATTTTCTAAGTTCTTTTTTTGAAAAATTTTCTAAGTTTTTTTTTTTTGAGAAATTTTCTAAGTTTTTTTGTCCGAAAAAAAAAATTTTTTTTTCGAAAAATTTTCCGTTTTTTTTTTTTTTTTTTTTTTTTTTTTTTTTTTTTTTTTTTTTTTTCGAAAAATTTTCGAAGTCCTTTTTTTCGAAAAATTTTCCGGGTTTTTCTTTCTTTTTCTTTTCTTTTCTTTTTTGAAAAATTTTCTAAGTTCTTTTTTTTGAAAAATTTTCTAAGTTTTTTTTTTTGAGAAATTTTCTAAGTTTTTTTGTCCGAAAAAAAAATTTTTTTTTCGAAAAATTTTCCGTTTTTTTTTTTTTTTTTTCGAAAAATTTTCGAAGTCCTTTTTTTCGAAAAATTTTCCGGGTTTTTTTTCTTTTTCTTTTCTTTTTCTTTTTTGAAAAATTTTCTAAGTTCTTTTTTTCGAAAAATTTTCTAAGTGTCAAGGTAGAAATAATGGGCTCTTTGGCCTAGGGATGTGCCTCTCGTAAAGGGTAGAAGTACGAAATTTCTCCCTACTAATAAAAATAGTAATTAAAAAGTGGCAATTTTTTTGCACCAAAAATTCTTAAAAAATATAAGGAGTAATTGGTGAAAATCGGATTAACGGTTCGGCCGCAGCGAATTTTTTAAAATTTCAAACAGACATATCTCCGCCATTTTTTCGAAATTCAAAAATCCCCTCGTTACATTCTTCTTCACCGGCTAAAGAAATTTGTGTAAAAATTTGGTGAAAATCGGATGAAAACTGTGGCCGTAAAGTGTTCCGGAAAAAAATGCTACGGCCGGGCGGACGGCCGGAACCACAGACAAAGTTGAGATCGGTAAAGATCAATATTCGATTTTACCCTCCGGGGTCTGGAAGACCACTCCCCAAAAACCCGACGTGGAGGGTATCACAATAACTTCTTTAAGGAAGTTAATTCTATGTTATTCTCTTTGTTAAAAATAGGCTCGCGCTGGTGAGACGATTTTAAGGATTAAAGCCCAAAATTCAGGGCCGCGTGGTAATGGGACGCGCGCTAACGGGAGGCTTTTTAAAGCGTAGGAAAATTCGAAGAGTTCAGTAACCTAGATGGGAAAACCCTCCCATTAAATTTGCTACCTGCTCTCCTTTGAGGGAGAAAAAGAATAAGGATTAACTACTACGTCATTTCCTTTCACAAAAGTATAGTCCCTGTCGACAATTATTGGGAAAAAAATGTTATTTTTAAAAATTATAGAAAAATAGTATGTACCAGTTTGGGCTTTTTTTTTTTGCGGATAAACCAATGGGTATACCTCGCGCAAAACCCGGCCTTACTGGGTACAAAATCGGCGCCCAACTAGGTACAAATTTCTTGACCTTGTATAGCCCAACTGGGAACAAGCCTCAAGTTTTATAGGTAATTCTATTCTACGTGTCGACATAATGACATAATGCATTTGAAAAAGTTCATTTTAAACTACACCATCAAACTCTTTGATTAAAATTAAAGGGGGTTTAAATTTAAGCTTAGTAACCCCTTTTTAACGTCCTCCTACACGTGTGCCAGGTTTTTCCAGACACCAGTGTATGCAAAAAATCAAGAATTTTGCCGAAAATCCAGTTAAAAGAGTGTTGTTGGTCACCAAAAAGTTAAAACACACAAAATTCATTTAAAAAAGGGGTTTCTTTTGCCAAAAAAAGTCGTGGAAATCACCTTATATTTATTTTATGGTTTGCTTACTGTGTCAAACCGACTAAAAGACTTTTTGCGGCAAATTTAAATTTTATTCCTCCCAGCATTTTTCGAATGAACGTTTTGTTTTTTGTTTTAGCGAAATAAAGAAAAAGGCGTACTTTCCAACCTCGTCCATCTGGGTGGGGGCAACTGCTATAAGTACTAAGGGCTGCGTTTTCCAAGACCTTTCTTGCCTAAGTTGTCCTCAGTGCTACATTTGACTTGAATTTTCTTCGCCAACTGCATCCTCAAAGTTTCTCTGTAAGTTCGGGTTCATATTTTATTTTTGTGTGAAATATTTCAAAATTTTCTAGGTACATAAAAAATTTTTTTTTTCAATGTTTACATAGGTAGTATTAAAAAAGATTTTTTTCTTAGTTGAAACATAAAATCAGGAAAATCGGATCCAAGTTTTATTGCAATTAGCAGCTTGATTTGAGGATTTTAACTAAACTTGTTCTTTAAATTTTTTTCTTCTCTCATGACTTCATATTTAATTTTTTTTAAAATATCTAATACTATGGTAAAATTATTCCAATTTTTTAAAGCTTTTCTTATGTTTTGAAGACTCCAAAGGCTAAATTAGATCGCCAACCGTTTCCTCTCTTCAGCTTCATCAAAGCAACTACTAAAGACATCAGCCTTCATCTCTATTCCTTCTCCGTATTTATTTTTTGGTGAGTACCAACTCATTTCCTTCTAAAATGTCCGATTCTTAAAAATATTTTGGTAAATTACACGGAAATCACTGTGGTTTTCGTTTCTCCCAGATTTATTGTCCAAGGAAAACCCTTTTTAACAAATTTGTGCTTTCTTCGGCCTTCTAGTCAAGAACAAACAAAAAAATGTGCCTCATTTTCTCACTTACTCGTCTAAGAATCCACATATTTTTAAACCTAAAGTATTAAACCTTTATTTGCGTATTTTTGTTTACCAACTATATAGTTATTCACAGTTTTGTAAGGTAGATTTAGGAAAAAAAGAAATTATCTACTTTAAATTACACTTTTTAATTTTTGAGGTTTTTAAATACCGTGGATGGTTCTACCTTTTTAAATTTTAGTTTTCGCAATCAATATCCACATTATTTTCGCGGGGGAAATAAGTTTTGAAATTGGACACTTTTTAATTTTGAGGTTTTTAAATACCGTGGATGGTTCTACCTTTTTAAATTTTAGTTTTCGCAATCAATATCCACATTATTTTCGCGGGGAAATAAGTTTTTGAAATTGGACTTTCTTACATGTCGCCCCATGCATGATCTGCTCTAATGTAAGGGGATAGTGGAACCTTGCATCCGACAGTAATTAAAAATTCAAAATGTCTAGCACCAGGTATCACCAAAAATTACAGAATCCAAATCTGTTTCAAAATTTCAAATCGGTTGAAAACTCGCGTCCGAAACCGTAGAATCGGCAAACTTCAAAGGAAAAATGCAAGCCGTCTGATGATTCCTTCCTCACTCCTCTACTTTTCAACATCTTGACTCTCGGAAATTTTTTACTTCCTTAAGAAGTTATTGGGATACCCTCGACGTCGGGTTTTTGGGGAAGGGTCTTCCAGACCCGGAGGGTCAAATCGAATATTGATCTTTACCGATCTCAACTTTGTCTGTGGTGCCGACCGGCCGTAGCATTTTTTTCCGGAACATGCCTTTTACTTTTCGAGATGAGCAAGGTTTTTTTAACGAATGCTTGTTTTTTTTGCAGAAAATGACTCGCACATATGACATGAGGGAGATAGCGACGACACGCCAAGAGGAGCTTACGGAGGCTCGACGGGAGGCGGAAGCGTGGATGAAACTCCAGCTTCTCGCCCATCAAACAGATAAAACCAGAAGTAGGCGAGGCTTCGTCTACATCATCATCCCGTTATCCTCCACCAACGCGCAGCAACGCTTCGTAGCTTTCCAGTTCTATTATATTCGTTTTAGATTATTCTGTACATAACTTGTATTAACTACAATTGAGGCGCTCCGGGTGCGAAGGGCGAACTCGACACCGGACAATTCTCCTGAGACGTCGTCTATTCCGTCGAATCTTCAAATATGAGTTCTTCAATTGTGGAACAAATATCATCTGAGAAGTTGTCTATTTCCGTCGAATCTTCTAATATGAGTTCTTCAATTGTGGAACAATTATCATCTGAGACGTTGTCTATTTCCGTCAAATCTTCTAATATGAGTTCTTCAATTGTGGAACGTTTAAATCCTGAAGACGTCGTCTATTTCCGTCGACTCTTTCCCATCATCTGAGACGATTTTTATTACGATTGAATCTTCGTGAACAAAGTCCTCGTCAATTTGGAGAGAGCATTAAGTTGTGAAGCGACGTCCTCGATGTAATTTTCATTGATATCATACTTTACATTATTAACACCAAAAAATTGGAAGAGAATAATCAAGAGAAAATTGTTGAGGATAATCTAAAAAAGGGAAGAGAGGGAAGAGTTGCGATGAAGTTGGCGGTGGGTAACGGGATGACGATGAGGAAATCTCGCCTATCTTAAGTTTTATCCTTTCGGTGGGCGAGAAGCTGGAGTGGCTCTTCTTCCACGCTTTCGCTACTCGTCGAGCCTCCCATGTGGAACGCTTATCTTCTGAGACGTTGTCTATTTCCGTCGAATCTTCTATTATGATGTCCTCAATTGTGCAACGTTTATCTTCTGAGACGTCGTCTATTTCCGTCGAATCTTTCCCATCATCTGAGACGATTTCTATTACGATTGAATCTTCGTGTACTAAGTCCTCGTCAATTTAGAGTGAATCATTAAGTTGTGAAGCGTCGTCCTCAATGTAAGTTGAGTCGATATATTTCATTGATGTCGTATTTCACATTATTAGTACAAAAATTTGTATGAAAATAATCAAGAGAAAATTGTTGAGAATAATCTAAAACCAAAAGCAAAGAGAACTTGAAATCTACGAAGCGTTGTGGCGCGTTGGCGGTGGGTAGCGGGATGACGATGAGAAAATCTCCCCTATCTTTGGTATGATCATTTTGGTGGGCAAGAAGCTGGAGTGGCTCTTCTTCCACGCTTCCGCCTCTCATCGAGCCTCCAATGTGGAACGTATATCTTCTGAGACGTTGTCTATCTCCGTCGAATCTTCTAATATGAGGTCTTCAATTGTGGAACGTTTGTCTTCTAAGATGTTGTCTATTTCCGTCGACTCTTTCCCATCATCTGAGACGATTTTTATTACTATTGAATCTTCGTGAACAAGTCCTCGTCAATTTGGAGAGAAGCATTAAGTTGTGAAGCGACGTCCTCAATGTAATTTTCATTGATGTCATACTTTACATTATTAATACCAAAAAATTGTAAGAGAATAATCAAGAGAAAATTGCTGAGAATAATCTAAAAACAAAAAGGAAGAGAGGGAAGAGAGCGCGTTGGAGGTGGGTTGCGGGATGACGATGAGGAAATCTCGCCTATCTTTGGTATGATCATTTTGGTGGGCGAGAAGCTGGAGTGGCTCTTCTTCCACGCTTTCGCTACTCGTCGAGCCTCTCATGTGGAACGCTTATCTTCTGAGACGTTGTCTATTTCCGTCGAATCTTCTATTATGATGTCCTCAATTGTGCAACGTTTATCTTCTGAGACGTCGTCTATTTCCGTCGAATCTTTCCCACCATCTGAGACGATTTCTATTACGATTGAATCTTCGTGTACAAAGTCCTCGTCAATTTAGAGTGAATCATTAAGTTGTGAAGCGTCGTCCTCAATGTAAGTTGAGTAGTATATTTTCATTGATGTCGTATTTCACATTATTAATACAAAAAATTTGTATGAAAATAATCAAGAGAAAATTGTTGAAATAATCTAAAACCAAAAGCGAAGAGAACTTGAAATCTACGAAGCGTTGTGGCGCGTTGGCGGTGGGTAGCGGGATGACGATGAGAAAATCTCCCCTATCTTTGGTATGATCATTTTGGTGGGCAAGAAGCTGGAGTGGCTCTTCTTCCACGCTTCCGCCTCTCATCGAGCCTCCAATGTGGAACGTAATCTTCTGAGACGTTGTCTATCTCCGTCGAATCTTCTAATATGAGGTCTTCAATTGTGGAACATTTGTCTTCTAAGATGTTGTCTATTTCCGTCGAATCTTCTATTATGAGGTCTTCAATTGTGGAACGTTTGTCTTCTAAGATGTTGTCTATTTCCGTCGACTCTTTCCCATCATCTGAGACGATTTTTATTACTATTGAATCTTCGTGAACAAAGTCCTCGTCAATTTGGAGAGAAGCATTAAGTTGTGAAGCGACGTCCTCAATGTAATTTTCATTGATGTCATACTTTACATTATTAATACCAAAAAATTGTAAGAGAATAATCAAGAGAAAATTGCTGAGAATAATCTAAAAACAAAAAGGAAGAGAGGGAAGAGAGCGCGTTGGAGGTGGGTTGCGGGATGACGATGAGGAAATCTCGCCTATCTTTGGTATGATCATTTTGGTGGGCGAGAAGCTGGAGTGGCTTTTCTTCCACGCTTCCGCGTCTCATCGAGCCTCCAATGTGGAACGTATATCTTCTGAGACGTTGTCTATTTCCGCCGAATCGTCTAATATGTGGAATGTTATTTTCTGAGACGTTGTTTATTTCCGTCGAATCTTCTAATATGAGTTCTTCAGTTGTGGAACGTTTATTTTCTAAGACGTTGTTTATTTCCGTCGAATCTTCTAATATGAGTTCTTCAATTGTGGAACAATTATCATCTGAGAAGTTGTCTATTTCCGTCGAATCTTCTAATATGAGTTCTTCAATTGTGGAACGTTTAAATCCTGAAGACGTCGTCTATTTCCGTCGACTCTTTCCCATCATCTGAGACGATTTTTATTACGATTGAATCTTCGTGAACAAAGTCCTCGTCAATTTGGAGAGAAGCATTAAGTTGTGAAGCGACGTCCTCGATGTAATTTTCATTGAAGTCATACTTTACATTATTAACACCAAAAAATTGTAAGAGAATAATCAAGAGAAAATTGTTGAGGATAATCTAAAACCAAAAGGGAAGAGAGGGAAGAGTTGGCGATGAAGTTGGCGGTGGGTAACGGGATGACGATGAGGAAATCTCGCCTATCTTAAGTTTTATCCTTTTGGTGGGCGAGAAGCTGGAGTGGCTCTTCTTCCACGCTTTCGCTACTCGTCGAGCCTCCCATGTGGAACGTTTATCTTCTGAGACGTTGTCTATTTCCGTCGAATCTTCTATTATGATGTCCTCAATTGTGCAACGTTTATCTTCTGAGACGTCGTCTATTTCCGTCGAATCTTTCCCATCATCTGAGACGATTTCTATTACGATTGAATCTTCGTGTACAAAGTCCTCGTCAATTTAGAGTGAATCATTAAGTTGGGAAGCGTCGTCCTCAATGTAAGTTGAGTCGTATATATTTTCATTGATGTCGTATTTCACATTATTAGTACAAAAAATTTGTATGAAAATAATCAAGAGAAAATTGTTGAGAATAATCTAAAACCAAAAGCAAAGAGAACTTGAAATCTACGAAGCGTTGTGGCGCGTTGGCGGTGGGTAGCGGGATGACGATGAGAAAATCTCCCCTATCTTTGGTATGATCATTTTGGTGGGCGAGAAGCTGGAGTGGCTCTTCTTCCACGCTTCCGCCTCTCATCGAGCCTCCAATGTGGAACGTATATCTTCTGAGACGTTGTCTATCTCCGTCGAATCTTCTAATATGAGGTCTTCAATTGTGGAACATTTGTCTTCTAAGATGTTGTCTATTTCCGTCGAATCTTCTAATATGAGGTCTTCAATTGTGGAACGTTTGTCTTCTAAGATGTTGTCTATTTCCGTCGACTCTTTCCCATCATCTGAGACGATTTTTATTACGATTGAATCTTCGTGTACAATGTCCTTGTCAATTTGGGGAGAATCATTACGTTGTGAAGCGACGTCCTCAATGTAATTTTCATTGATGTCATACTTTACATTATTAATACCAAAAAATTGTAAGAGAATAATCAAGAGAAAATTGTTGAGAATAATCTAAAAACAAAAAGGAAGAGAGGGAAGAGAGCGCGTTGGAGGTGGGTTGCGGGATGACGATGAGGAAATCTCGCCTATCTTTGGTATGATCATTTTGGTGGGCGAGAAGCTGGAGTGGCTTTTCTTCCACGCTTCCGCGTCTCATCGAGCCTCCAATGTGGAACGTATATCTTCTGAGACGTTGTCTATTTCCGTCGAATCGTCTAATATGAGTTCTTCAGTTGTGGAATGTTTATTTTCTGAGACGTTTTTATTTCCGTCGAATCTTCTAATATGAGTTCTTCAATTGTGGAACAATTATCATCTGAGACGTTGTCAATTTCCGTCAAATCTTCTAATATGAGTTCTTCAATTGTGGAACGTTTAAATCCTGAAGACGTCGTCTATTTCCATCGACTCTTTCCCATCATCTGAGACGATTTTTATTACGATTGAATCTTCGTGTACAATGTCCTTGTCAATTTGGGGAGAATCATTACGTTGTGAAGCGACGTCCTCAATGTAATTTTCATTGATGTCATACTTTACATTATTAATACCAAAAAATTGTAAGAGAATAATCAAGAGAAAATTGTTGAGAATAATCTAAAACAAAAGGAAGAGAGGGAAGAGAGCGCGTTGGAGGTGGGTTGCGGGATGACGATGAGGAAATCTCGCCTATCTTTGGTATGATCATTTTGGTGGGCGAGAAGCTGGAGTGGCTTTTCTTCCACGCTTCCGCGTCTCATCGAGCCTCCAATGTGGAACGTATATCTTCTGAGACGTTGTCTATTTCCGTCGAATCGTCTAATATGAGTCTTCAGTTGTGGAATGTTTATTTTCTGAGACGTTGTTTATTTCCGTCGAATCTTCTAATATGAGTTCTTCAATTGTGGAACAATTATCATCTGAGACGTTGTCAATTTCCGTCAAATCTTCTAATATGAGTTCTTCAATTGTGGAACGTTTAAATCCTGAAGACGTCGTCTATTTCCATCGACTCTTTCCCATCATCTGAGACGATTTTTATTACGATTGAATCTTCGTGTACAATGTCCTTGTCAATTTGGGGAGAATCATTACGTTGTGAAGCGACGTCCTCAATGTAATTTTCATTGATGTCATACTTTACATTATTAATACCAAAAAATTGTAAGAGAATAATCAAGAGAAAATTGTTGAGAATAATCTAAAAACAAAAAGGAAGAGAGGGAAGAGAGCGCGTTGGAGGTGGGTTGCGGGATGACGATGAGGAAATCTCGCCTATCTTTGGTATGATCATTTTGGTGGGCGAGAAGCTGGAGTGGCTTTTCTTCCACGCTTCCGCGTCTCATCGAGCCTCCAATGTGGAACGTATATCTTCTGAGACGTTGTCTATTTCCGTCGAATCGTCTAATATGAGTTCTTCAGTTGTGGAATGTTTATTTTCTGAGACGTTGTTTATTTCCGTCGAATCTTCTAATATGAGTTCTTCAATTGTGGAACAATTATCATCTGAGACGTTGTCAATTTCCGTCAAATCTTCTAATATGAGTTCTTCAATTGTGGAACGTTTAAATCCTGAAGACGTCGTCTATTTCCATCGACTCTTTCCCATCATCTGAGACGATTTTTATTACGATTGAATCTTCGTGAACAAAGTCCTCGTCAATTTGGAGAGAAGCATTAAGTTGTGAAGCGACGTCCTCGATGTAATTTTCATTGATATCATACTTTACATTATTAACACCAAAAAATTGTAAGAGAATAATCAAGAGAAAATTGTTGAGGATAGTCTAAAACTAAAAGGGAAGAGAGGGAAGAGTTGGCGACGAAGTTGGCGGTGGGTAACGGGATGACGATGAGGAAATCTCGCCTATCTTAAGTTTTATCCTTTTGGTGGGCGAGAAGCTGGAGTGGCTCTTCTTCCACGCTTTCGCTACTCGTCGAGCCTCCCATGTGGAACGCTTATCTTCTGAGACGTTGTCTATTTCCGTCGAATCTTCTATTATGATGTCCTCAATTGTGCAACGTTTATCTTCTGAGACGTCGTCTATTTCTGTCGAATCTTTCCCATCATCTGAGACGATTTCTATTACGATTGAATCTTCGTGTACAAAGTCCTCGTCAATTTAGAGTGAATCATTAAGTTGTGAAGCGTCGTCCTCAATGTAAGTTGAGTCGTATATATTTTCATTGATGTCGTATTTCACATTATTAATACAAAAAATTTGTATGAAAATAATCAAGAGAAAATTGTTGAAAATAATCTAAAACCAAAAGCGAAGAGAACTTGAAATCTACGAAGCGTTGTGGCGCGTTGGCGGTGGGTAGCGGAATGACGATGAGAAAATCTCCCCTATCTTTGGTATGATCATTTTGGTGGGCGAGAAGCTGGAGTGGCTTTTTTTCCACGCTTCCGCGTCTCATCGAGCCTCCAATGTGGAACGTATATCTTCTGAGACGTCGTCTGTTTCTTTCGAATATTCTCTATAATATAAATTGTTTATCAGGGAAATATCATTGCATTTTAACAATTATTAAGGTTTTTTGTGAGGGGAGACCCCTCCGTTGTCCCTATACCTCCCTTAAAAACAGACAGATTCTGTTACCTTCCCGCTGTCTCACTTATACCACATAGTAAAGGTCAAGTAGAAAATGAGATGAGAGTGAAAAATAAGGAAATAGTCCACCTGATGAGGCGTATTACGCCGAAACCGGTCGTGGAATATCCGCTTTTTTCATTCTCTCTCCCTCACAAAAAACCGTAATAATATAAATTTATTTTAATATGAAACAATATAAATTTATTGTATATATAATCAATAGTCTATTCATTTTTTAAATACATTTTTTTGTATATAAATTAATGTTTTCATAATTTATTTCCACCCAATGAAACTGAAAAAATGACAGAGCCGTAAGCGGTCAAAAAGCATATTGAAAGTCTTTTTTATGGATCATCAAAATGAAGGGAACTCTTTGAATATGAACTCCACTCTAAATACGGTGGTTTTAGTCAGTACTTTGAACCACATTTATTTTTTTATATGGGAAGCTCTGTTTATAGCAACATTATTATGAGGAAGAACCTGATTGGCTGGTATTTTACTAAAAAAAAGAGTAATTTTTAAAATGTAGGATTAGAATTCAGTCTTTTTAGCCAAATTGTCTTAACTGCCAAAAATCACATTTAGGTACGGAGCCTGGCTCCGAAGGACTTGATCAAAGTAGTGTAGTTTAATAATCAACTTCCTTAAAGAAGTTATTGTTTTACCCTCCAAGTATGATTTTTGGGGGAAGGGTCTTCCAGACCCCAAGGGGTCATATCGATTATGGATCTCCACCAATCTAATTTTTTTTTTCTGTCCTGCCGGCCGTAGCATTTATTCCAGAACACTTTAAGACCCGAAGTTTCCATTCGATTTCCAACAAATTTTCACAAAATCTTTATTTTTAGACAGAAAACTTAGAAAATTCTTAGAAGAAAAAGAAATAAAATCTGATATTATTTCGAAATTAAAAAATTCTTGAAATTATACTTCCCCTCCTATATTGTTCCTTCTTTATAAGGAAGTTCGTCGGGAACTGATCCAGACTAGTACTTTTCGTCCCTTTTATCGAAATTTTTTTTTTAAGAATCGCGGTAGAAATTAGATCGCTATCAAAAACACTCCGCGTAAAAACACCCCGCCTCGGAAAAACCCTTCTACAGCAGCCAGAAAAAGTTATGATATCAACTTCCTCTCCCACCGATGTACACTGTAGAGAAAGATGAGAGGTGAAGCCCGTTTTCAAAGCTCCCCTTGGCGGCGTCCCCAAATGATTGTTATCAGGGATAACACAGTTTTTTTAAAATGTTAGAATACTTAGGGAGGAAGCCCTTCGTAGGGCCTGTAGACATGCATCTTTTCCGAAATTTTAAGGATTTCAGAGTATCCGATAACTTATCTAACTATTCAGTAATCTCTGATTAACCAGTAAACAATGATTTCGCGACGCCGCTAAGGATAGCTTAAAAACGGGAGCACGGGCACTCTTCATCTCTCTACAAATTTTCTTTTGCCATATTAACACGCAAGACTTTTCGGTCATGTTGGTTTAGTATCTCAAGCGCCTCTTTTTTCAAAGAGACCCTTTGTTATTAGTAGGCCGTTTTTGGAACAAAAATTTTTATCTAGGAACTTAGCTTGCTTCCTCCTTCAATATTCTGTTTATTTTGTGTGGTGCATGCTTCCAACATTTGCATTCACTGAATCTTGACTCCAAAACGAAGGCTCTCGATGCCAACTCCACTTTTGTCAATATCAAAATTTTGATACCTTTTTAACTTCCTTAAAGAAGTTATTGCGATACCCTCGACGTCGGGTTTTTGGGGAAGGGTCTTCCAGACCCCGGAGGGTCAAATCGAATATTGATCTTTACCGATCTCAACTTTGTCTGTGGTGCCGGCCGGCCGTCCGGCTGTCCGGCCGTCCGTAGCATTTTTTGGTGCAAAAAAATTGCCACTTTTTAATCATTAATTTTTTTTAGTAGGGAGAAATTTCGTACTTCTACCCTTTACGAGAGGCACATCCCTAGGCCAAAGAGCCCATTATTTCTACCTTGAGGCTTAGAAAATTTTTCGAAAAAAAGAACTTAGAAAAGTAGTTTTATGAAAAAAGAGTTAAAGCAAACCCCCCTTAATTCAAATCAAAGTATTTGATGGTGTGGTTTGAAATGCGTTTGAATATACTTGGTGCCCCTAACCTAACTTCGTTATTTCAAATGAGAACCCCTATTTTTTATTTCAGACTCGTAATCTACGCAAAATTTCAAGTTGATTTGACTATTCATAAGACCATTTTTGAAAACTTTAAAAATGCCAAATTTTTGCATTTTTCGTGCAAAACTCCGTTAAAATTGACCTCATTTTTTTTCAGACTCATTTTTTTTTAAATTCCACTTATTTTAGTCCAAAGATTCCAATTATCACAAATTCAAGCATCTTCGCATTTTGCATCTCGGGATGTCGTCGCTAACAGCCTTTTTTCAAGTTAGAACCCAAATTTTTTTTTTCAGAAATGAAAATTAGGGGTTTTGAAAGGAATTTTTCTTTCGGACCTTAAATGTTGAAATAGCTACAGCGCCTTTTGGAGTTGTGCATCAAAAAGAAAAATTCCGTTAAAAACCGCTAATTTTCATTTGTGAAGTTAGAAATTTAGGTTCTTACTCGAAAAAAGGCCGTTAGCGACAACATCTCATGTTGCAGAATGCGATGATGCTTGAATTTGTAGAAATTTCCCATAAAAGAAGTGGAATTATAAAAAACGAGTCTCTTAGGTCGATTTTAACGGATTTTAGCGCGAAAAACTGTAAAATTTGACTTTTTTTAAAGTTGTCAATAATGTTCTTATAAATAATCAAATCAACTTGAAATTTCGCGTAGATTAATAATTTGAAATAAAAAGTACTGGTTTGAAGAGCTTCCAACAAAAACTTCCTTAAAGAGAAGTATATTTTTTTCGAAAAATTTTCTAAGTTTTTTTGTCTAAAAAAATTTTTTTTTCGAAAAATTTTCCGGGTTTTTCTTTTCTTTTTTTTTGAAAAATTTTCTAAGTTCTTTTTTTCGAAAAGTGTCAAGGTAGAAATAACGGGCTCTTTGGCCTAGGGATGTGCCTCTCGTAAAGGGTAGAAGTACGAAATTTCTCCCTACTAAAAAAATTAATAAATAAAAAGTCGCAATTTTTTTACGCCAAAAATTCTTAAAAATATAAGGAGTAATCGGTGAAAATTTGGTGAAAATCGGATTAACGGTTCGGCCGCAGCAAATTTTTTCAAATTTCAAACAGACATATCTCCGCCATTTTTTCGAAATTCAAAAATCGCCCTCGTTACATTCTTCTTCACCGGCTAAAGAAATTTTGGTGAAAATTTGGTGAAAATCGGATGAAAATTGTGGCCGTAAAGTGCTCCGGAAAAAGATGCTACGGCAGGCCGGCACCACAGAGAAAGTTGAGATCGGTAAAGATCAATATTCGGTTTTACCCTCCGGGGTCTGGAAGACCCTTCCCCAAAAACCCGACGTCGAGGGTATCACAATAACTTCTTTAAGGAAGTTGAAAAGGATAGCATTACCTATAAAACTTGAGGCTTGTGCCCAGTTGGACTATACAAGGTCAAGAAATTTGCACCCAGTTGGGCTCCGATTTTGTACCCAGTAAGGCCGGGTTTTGCGCAAGCTGTTCCCAGTTGGTTTATCCCCAAAATTTTTGTTCCAAAAAAAAGGCCTACTAATATCAAAGGGTCTCTTTGAAAAATGAGGCGCTTGAGATACTAAGCCAACATGACCGAAAAGTCTTGCGGGTTAATTTGGCAAAAGAAAATTTGTAGAGAGATGACTTTAGTGCCCGTGCTCCCGTTTTTAAGCATTCCTTAGCGGCGTCACGAAATGATTGTTTACTGGTTAATCAGTGATTACTGAATAGTTAGATAAGCTATCGAATACTCTGAAATCCTTAAAATTTCGGAAAAGATGCTTTTCTACAGGCTCTTCGTGGGGCTTCCTCCCTCAGTACTCTAACATTTTAAAAAACTGTGTTATCCCTGTTAACAAGCATTTGGGGACGCCACCAAGGGGAGCTTTGAAAACGGGCTTCATCTCTCCTCTTTCTCTGCAGTGTAAATCAGAGGGCGGGGAAGTTGATATCATGGCTTTTTCTGGCTGCTGTAGAAGGGCTTTTCTGAGGCGGTGTGTTTTTACGGGGTGTTTTTGATAGAGATTTTAATTTCTACCTACCGTGATTCTTAAAAAAAAACGTTTTCGATGAAAGGGACGAACAAGTCTGGAGCAGTCCCCGACGAAAACTTCCATATAAAGGAGGAACGATATAGAATGGGAAGTATAATTTCAAGAATTTTTTAATTTTTAAATAATTTTCGGATTTTATTAGGTGTACAAAATGAAACTCAGCCACAGGGTTTATATTTATAAATTTGAATTTTGTAGATTTTAGCCAAGTTTCATTTTGTACACCTAGTATTTCTTTTTCTAAGTTTTCTTTCTGAAAATATAATATTTTGGGAAAATTTTATAAATATCAAACGAAAACTTTGGCCTTAAAGAGGTCGGGAATAAATGCTACGGCCGGCAGGACAGAAAAAACTTGAGTTGAATGGGGACCCATAATCAATTTGACCCCTCGGGGTCAGGAAGACCCTTCCTTCAAGAATGCGACATGGAGGGTAAAACAATAACTTCTTTAAGGAAGTCAATTAATATACTACACTACTTTGAGCAAGTCCCTTTGAAGTCAATAAATTGATGAAGAAAATTATGAAGATATTAATTTATATACAAATAAATTTATTAAAAAAATGAATAGACTATTGAATATATATACAATAAATTTAAATTATAGAAGAAAAACTAATTTAAATTATAATTTACAAAATTATTTATATTATTTATGTTAAAGTTGAAACTAAACTTCCATGATGGTATCGTCTTCGGAGACGGTGTCTGACGGGAATCTGAAAAAAACAAACAAACAGTTAGATATCTTGAATATTATTACTCTTTTACTTATTTTTTAAATATAATACTAATAAAAAAATTAGGTATTTTATTTAATTTTTTCAAATTCCATTTTTTCAAAAGCCTAAAAACTTAGGCTTTTTTTCTGTATGATGAGACATTTTTCTGATACTTTAGACTTACGCAAAGTTGAAAATTGTACTCACCAATAATTTTTCTAAGGGTAGTTCTTATCCTCCATTCGCTCCATTTTCTTTCTTGCCTGTGACTCTGCGGCGATCAGCTAGGCGTTGAAGCTCTTCCAAACGTTGTATTTGTTCTCGTGCTGCAGGGCTGATGTCACCTCGGCAGGAGGGACAGCGGAAACCGCTGGTGCAACTTACGACTCCTTGACGAAATTCTCGACAAATATCGCAGTGACGAGGATTGTTCATTTTGCAAGTTTCTAGACTGGATAGAAAAGCACTTATGACTTTTGACACTATGAAGTCAGAGACTCGAATGAACCCGTCATGTGAGGCCCGTAGTAGTGCAGGTACGAAAAAGGTCCAGGGTGAAAGGGTCGGCCTTCTCATTGGACGAGAGCGAAAAACCTACAATGAAGGCTCAAATTTTTATGAAAGAGGGGGATAATTTCATTCGCAAAGAGAATAATTAATTAATGATCTTCTCCTCGTAATCATCCTAATGATCGAAAGTCACTATGAGTCTGTGGGGCCGGACGTCAGAATGTCGCCAGTTTTTGCTGGAAATCTTTGACGGTCGTAATTTTCATTCGATCTCACCGATTTTCAATGTAATCCTCTGATGCTTCAGATACTAATTGATAAGTAGTTTGTAGTTTAACTTCCTTAAAGAAGTTATTGTTTTACCCTCAAAGTAGGGTTTTTGGGGAAGGTTCTTTTAGACCCCTTAGGGTAAATAAGTAGCAGTAATGGACTACCACTTTATTTTTGGAAAAATTGAAGATCGGAAAAAAAGTTAAACCGTTTCCCTCCTTGATTTTTTACATAGAATCGAGTGCAGTTAACGATTTACGATTTTGGTTGGTATACCTGGTGACCTAGAACGATAGCAATTTCGTTATTTTAAATAAGAACCCTTATTTTTATTTCAGATTTGTAATCTACGCAAAATTTCAAGTTGATTTGATTATTTATATCAACATACAGGGTGTCCGGAAACACATGGCATACGTCTGGGAGAACGTTAAAAAGTGGTTTTTTTAATTTTTATTGCTATACGCAAATTGATTTTATTATCAAACAATTAACCAACAACAGAGGAAGAAATGACTGTGATAACGGGTATCTCACGACGCGTTTCGGCTTAATAAGCCTCGTCAGGTGAGCTATTCCCTCTATCACAATCATTTCTATCTTTTCTCTGTGGACCTATCTACGAGAGAATTAGTGGAAACTGCGGGAAGCTGGAGACAACTCGTCCCCCAAAAACTTCAACGCCGCCACTTCTCTAAGAGATAGAGCCACTCACCACCTCCTTGTTGGTTTTTATGACAGAACTGCTGCCAAGGCATTACTTTACTTTTTTTAATTTTTATTGCTATACGCAAATTGATTTATTATCAAACAATTAACCAACAACAGAGGAAGAAATGACTGTGATAACGGGTATCTCACGACGCGTTTCGGCTTAATAAGCCTCGTCAGGTGAGCTATTCCCTCTATCACAATCATTTCTATCTTTTCTCTGTGGACCTATCTACGAGAGAATTAGTGGAAACTGCGGGAAGCTGGAGACAACTCGTCCCCCAAAAACTTCAACGCCGCCACTTCTCTAAGAGATAGAGCCACTCACCACCTCCTTGTTGGTTTTTATGACAGAACTGCTGCCAAGGCATTACTTTACTTTTTTTAATTTTTATTGCTATACGCAAATTGATTTTATTATCAAACAATTAACCAACAACAGAGGAAGAAATGACTGTGATAACGGGTATCTCACGACGCGTTTCGGCTTAATAAGCCTCGTCAGGTGAGCTTTTTTTTTTTTTTTTTTTTTTTTTTTTTTTTTTTTTTTTTTTTTTTTTTTTTTTTTTTTTTTATACCTTCTCTTTTTAATTCTAAAAGTGCGAATTGCATTAGGGTTCATAAGATGGTCTATGGTACAATCAAGAGGGCAGTCCCTCTTTATTTTTAATTTTTTTTTTTCCCGGACGACTTTACGGCCGCAATTTTCATCTGAATTTCATCAAATTTTCTTAGAACTATCCCTATATACTTAATATGTAATTGTTTTGAAAATACTGAGAGCTTTTTCAGAATTAGTTTCTTTTCACGTTCCTCCGAGAATGGTTCGGCGTTCTCCGACTTTTCATGTTGGATACCATAGGACAGAATATGGAAAATCGTTGTCGCTCTCTGGATTTCTGGAGGTGGTTAATCATCTGGGAGTGAGCATCGACTTCTTCAATGACACTTTAAATAACGTCAAACGAAATTGTGGTCCTTGAGCAAAGATTAATTTTAAATTAATTGTTTGATTAATTGTTTATTTATTTATTTATGTATTTATATTGTTAATATGTATTTATTATTATTAAGTTCAGGTTAGTGTTGTGATGGTGATGTTACCCCTCTAGTCAAGTCTTTGTTACTTTTGTTGTTATACATATTGTATTTGTACCTGTGACAGTGCTATTTGGCCATTGTTGCCGTAAGCATTAAAAAAAAAAATAAATAAATAAATAAATTCGCGGAAAAAATTTCGGAAATAAGAATGTATAAAGTTTAGTTTTGAAGCACTTTACTTTTTAATGTTTGGCTTTTAGCTCATGCGAATCGCGCAAATGGGGAACGTTAATTTTTTAGTTGATAAAAGTTACAGAGGGAGAAGAATGAAAAAAAAACCGATATTGTACGACCGGATTCGGCGTAAAACGCCTCATCATGTGGACTATTTCCTTATTTTTCATTCTCCTACACTTTTTACTTGACTTCAATTGAGAATAAAAATAAGGAAATAGTCCACCTGATGGGGCGTATTACGCCGAAACCGGTCGTGGAATATCCTTTTTTTAATTTCATTCTTCTCCCTCTGTAACTTTTATCAACCGAAACACTTTACGATCACGATTTTCATCAAATCAGTTAGTGTTTCCATATTTGGGATCTATATGAGGAAGTTCAGATAGGGGCCACCTCCAGACTGATATTTTTTTAAAGGTATGTATTTATTTCTTCACTATATACATTAGCAGCCCTGTTTTTAGGTAGACTATCTGAAAGAAATTTACCTATTTTTATTTTAGATTCGTACTCTACGCGTTAAATTTCTAGTTGATTTGGCCAATCATATGACCTGTTTTGATATCATTTACTTAACTATGTATATAAAAAAAAATAAATCAATTAAAACAGGAACGATCTAATGCACGTCTTTTCGGATTAGCGCTATCGCCCCCACCCAAAAAATAAAAAAAAAAATAAATAAAATAAATAAATAAATAAATAAAAACTCAGCATTATATTTCCCTAAAATCTGTTAAAAATTGACAGGAGAGAAATTTTTTTTTAGTTTCACTCGTTTTTATCCAAAGATTCTAACCATCAAAATTCACGAGTCCACATTTTTAGTTGAAATTCTTCATTTTTTAAGTTGTCAAAAGAGGTCATATGACAGGACGAACCAACTTGAAATTTTGTGTAGGAGAGGAATATGAAATAACAAAAATCACTGAAATAAAAAACTAATTCAACCAACGAAATTGGGGTATATCGGGTGTCCGGAAACACATAGCATACTACTGGGAGAGAGTTAAAAAGAGGTTTCATGAAAAAAAGTTAAATTTAAACCCCCCTTAATTTATATCAATGAATTTGATGGTGTAGTTTAAAATGCGTTTGGATATACAGGGTGAACCTAACAGAACTCAACTTCGTAATTTCAAATGAGAACCCCTATTTTTTATTTCAGATTCGAAATGTACGCAAAATTTCAAGTTGATTTGACTATTTATATGACCATTTTTGACAACTTTAAAAAATGTCAAATTTAAAGTTTACCTAAGTTTAAATTTAACTTTTTTCATAAAAATATATAAAACCACTTTTTAACGCTCTCCCAAACATGTTCCATGTGTTTCCGGACACCCATTATTTTGCGAACCCAGTATATCCAAATGCATTTTGAACTTTTTTTTTTTTTTTTTTTTTTTTTTTTTTTAAATTTTAGAATGTAAATTCGGCGAGTTTAGGGACCCAAAAAGACCTTTCTCTTTTTACCTGTTCTATCGACTCTATTCAATGTATAACGGACCGAAAGGATTAACAAGTCTTTCAACGAAAATGGATTTAATTGCGGAAAACCCAAGAAGTTAATCCATTTTTTGTTCGTAGTGCGATAGCCGGAGCAGGTAGAAAAAAAGAAAGGTCTTTTTCCGGTGAGGTCACTGCCTTCACCGTTTTCATATTCAACCGTTGCAAAAAAATAGTTGCAATTTATTTTTTAATTTACATTTTTTTACTTTTCAGCTTAAGGCGAAAGGAGACGACAAGTGTGGAGGCCTTCAGCAAGACAGAAGATACGAAAAGAAGCGAGACAGAAAATCGAAATTTAAAATTATTCTCACTCGCCGAAAAATGAATCGATTTTAATTCCAAAAAGTGAAATAAGCATGGTTTCAACATTAGATTCAACATCAGCTAATGGATAGGTAAACATAATTTGTCCATGATTTTCGTGAATAGGGGTCACAGTCGGATGTTTTAACGCCCTTTTTCTCTTATTGCATAAACCTTCCCATTGGAATACTAGGGGAATAAATTTTAGGTATCACAAGCCCTTCTTGAAAAAACTCTTCTACAGCAGTCAGAAAAAGTTATGATATCAACTTCAACGCACGTGCTCCCGTTTTCAAAGCTCTCCTTCGCGGCGTCGCGTCGCGAAATACTTGTTTACAGGTGTGTAATGTATTAATCAGTGATTACTGATTAGATATGTTATCGGTTACTCTGAAATCCTTAAAATTTTTGAAAAGAGGCTTGTCTACAGGCTCTTTGTAGGCTTCCTCCCTCTTTATTCTAAACATTCCTAATAACTGTGTTATCCCTGATAAAAAGCATTCCGGGACGCCACCAAGGGGAGCTTTGAAAACGGTAGCAAGGGCGTTGAATTTGATGTCATAACTTCTTCTGGCTGCTGCAGAAGGGTTTATGCAAGGCGGTGTGTATTTTAAGCAGAGTAATTTTGATACCACATCTTTTTGTTGCTTAAATTATTAACTATTGAAAAGACATTTTAAAGGTCATATATTTAGTCACATTATAAATAGAGTACGAAATTTCAAGTTTAGTCCTCCAGTGAAGGGACCCTTCAGTGCGGCAAAACGTAGCCTAAAATTTCAGTTTTGTTCCTAACATTTTTTTTTTTCGGGGGAGGGAGATAATGGGTAAAAGTTTTTAAAAGGCATTGGCGGAAGTCAAAATGAAGCTCTTTGCAAAATTTCAAGTCGATTAGTCGAGTCACCCTGGGTGTCTGGAAAAAATCATAAATAGAATTTAGTTTTTTGTTCCTAACTTTTTTTTGGGTTGAGATATTTGGTTAAATCCATAAAAAGGCACTGGCTAAAACTGAAAGGAAGCTCTGTGCAAATTTCAAGTCAATCGGTGCACTAGGAGAAGCTGTAGCTCTGGCTAGGTGAACGGGCAGAAAAAAACGAAAAACCGGGTTTTCAAAGTTGTATATCTCAGCACCCTGCATACCGATCAACTTGAAATTTCAGCATTTTACTCATATCAAATCAGAGAAGACCTGTATAAAATTTGAAGTTGATCGGTATACAGGGTGCTTAGATCTAGATACCCGAAAAACGTAAATCTTGCCTTGAAGTAAACTTATTACTTTTGGCACTTTCGGTCGGGTTATATATGGCTGGGCGGAACGCGCTCCTAGATTTTTTAAGGAAAGAGACCTTGTTTAATTAAGAAAAAAATAATAAAACAAAAACGCAATGAATATGTCCATTTTAGCAATATACAAGAGTTTTATATCAAAATATTCGATTGAAAAATTCATTTACATTGATAGAATTAACATTATTGTAGTGAAACATGATTTTGGATTTTTTTCCTTTATGTTATATAAAAAAATAAGTTTTTTATAAAGAAAAAAAAAGGGGGGGTTGAATAACGTTGGTTTTCCGCTCTCGTCCAATGAGAAGGCAGTCCCTTTCACCCCGGACCTTTTCGTACCTGCACAACTGCGAATACTAAGGAAGTCACGAGACGGGTTCATTCGAGTCTCTGACTTCATAGTGTCAAAAGGTTCTTTGCTATCCAGTATACAAGTTTCATAGTTGTTTTTGTATCCAGTATACAACTTCGTTTTCATCTCACTTCCTAAGATCAACAAAATGTCGTCGAATACTCAACATATTGAGAAAGAAGAATTGGAGTTCGAGCCGGCGATGGATTGGGTGAAATGCCCACTTTTAACACCTTCGGGCGATGCCAACAAGAAGAAAGACCCCATCGCCGAAATTTACTATACCATGGGAGCTCTGCCGACATGGGAAGATTTCCAGCCTCCAGAAAAAAGACCGACGGCCGAACCAGAAGAAATGGAAACTTCTGTTTAGTCAGAACTCGAAATTACCATTGTAAATATTTTCGTTTCATTTACTTCAATATTTCTATTGCAATCTTTTGTAAATATTTATAGTTAGTTGACGCAAAGAAATAATTTTTTTTAGTTTTCTATGTACTTAGAAAAATTAATTATGTAAAATTTAATGTTTTTTATAGTCAATGAAATTATTTTTTAGATAATAATTTTAAAATTTCTATGTACTGAGACAAAATAATTATTTAATAGAATATTGATTTTTTTATATAAATGAACGTCTTTTTAATTTATTTATGACCCATGGAATTGAATAAAATATGAGAGTAGCAAAAAGCTCATTTATAATCTCGATGATGCTTATTAAGCAATGCAGCCATAAGAAAGGACATTTTTTTATGGATCATCCGAAAGCTGGGAAATCTCTGAAGAAGGGCTCTATTTCACTTTTTTGTCAGTAATTTGAACTGATTTTTTTCCATGGCAAGGATCTTTAATCGAAAATGATCATGAGGACCCGATCGGCTGGCATTTAATTTTAAAAAAAATTTATAATTGTTTTGAAGACTGAACTTAGATCAGAATGCAGTTAAGCCAAGAGCCATTTTGTTCAGTTCGAACAAACTAAACATTTCTATGCCTCCTGAACCTGATTGGTTGGTATTTCACTCCTCTAAACAAGAAATGGCGCTTCCGTTTGAAAATGCTTTAAAAATGTTGTTTTTAACGATTTTAACTTTCTCAAACGGAAGTTTTTCGGTGGTATCTTCTAAATTTGTTCAAGGATTCCTTGAGAATCATTTCTTGACATAGTTATGAACCTCCCTTGAATTTATCTTTCCCATTCAATTTGAATTTATCTTTCATTCAGGATCCTTAAGGATTCCTCGGACGGAGGACTCTCATTGTCATAACACAATCTCTACTTTGGTACTACTTTGGTAACTACTTCTGATTTTGGTCAGCAATTTGAACCACATTTAGTTTTCCTTTCCATGAGACTGTCTGTTGTGCGGCCGTCCGGCGCCAGTTATTTAAAAAAATATTCAGGGCAATTTTTTTCCGAATCGCATTAAATTTTGAAAGAATCTTTATTTCATAGCTATCTAGAAAATTTATAGGGCTTTTTTTAAAATAAAGTTCGCAAAAATAGCGGAGATCTGCATTTTGAAGATTCTTTAGTACCATAGGTCCGATACGTACTCTATTTCACCGAATACTCCTTTTACTCAATAGAATTTAATGAAAAATATTTTTATTTTTTCTTAAAAAATATAGTTGGGAGAACCGTTTCGTGTGGCCTGGCAGGGCGAAGAATTTCAATTTATCTACCTCGATACTGAAAACGTGTTTTCGATGTCAGAGAAAAATCAAGCAGAATCAAAAACTGCAAAATCAGATCTCCTCCGTTTTTTAAAATTTAGTGAAAAAAAAAGCTACCTTTCAAATTTCCCATCTCTATAGAACTGAAGTTGGGGCCTCGAGAACCAACCTTCCGGGGTCAAGATTTTGTGAAAATCGAATGAAAAATGTAGGAAGCCTATATGAAGGCCTGCACCGCAGACTATCTAATCCTTTGAGTAATCCATGATTAATCTATTTTCCTCTGCGGAGCCTGGAAGAAGGTCTCCCGAAAACGGGACATGGAGGGTAATCCAATATACATGGTGTCCGGAAACAAATTGCAAACGTCAGGGAGAGCGTTAAAAAGTGGCTGTATGAAAACAAGTTAAATATAAACCCCCTTAATTTAAATCAAAGAATCTGATGGTTTAGTTTAAAATGCAATGGGATATACAGGGTGCCCCCAACAGAACCTAACTTCGTTATTTCAAATAAAAACCCCTATTTTTTGTTTCGGAATCGTAATCTACGCCAATTTTCAAGTAGATTGGATTATTCATATGACCATTTTTGACAACTTTAAAATTTTAGCGTTTTTTGCGTTAAATCCGTTAAAATTGATCTAAGAGACTCATTTTTTTAAATTCCATTTATTGTTGTCCGAAGATTCCTACTGTCACAAATTCAAGCATCTTCGCATTCTGCATCACGAGATGTCGTCGCTAACGGCCTTTTTTCAAGTTAGACCCCAAATTCTTCCTTAAGAAATGAAAATTAGCGATTTTTTTAACGGAATTTTTCTTTTTGATGCACTGCTACAACAGACGCTGTAGCTTACTCAAAATTTATGGTCCGAAAGAAAAATTTCATTCAAAAACCGCCAATATTTATTGCTGAAGTAAGAAATTTGGGTTCTAACTTGAAAAAAGGCCGTTAGCGACGACATCTCGTGATGAAGAATGCGAAGATACTTAAATTTGTGACAGTTGGAATCATGGGACAAAAATAAGAGGAATTTGAAATAAGGAGTCTCTTAGGTCGATTTTAACGGATTTTAGCGCAAAAACGCCGGTCATGTGAAGAGTCAAATCAACTTGTAATTTTGCATTAATTAACCATCTAAAATAAAAAACAGGGGTTGTGATTTAAAATAACGAAGTTAGGTTCTGTTGGAGGCGCCCTGTATATCCTAACGCATTTTGAACTACACCATCAAATTCTTTGATTTAAATTAAGGGGGGTTTAAATTTACCTTTTTTTCATAAACCACTTTTTAACGCTCTCCCAGAAGTATGCAATGTGTTTCAGGACAATGTGTATTCTCATTCAGAAAGTTAAAATTTCAACGGATATGGAGAACCTTTCGGGTTACCTTGTTTTTAAAAAAAACACCTGGGAATAATTCCAATCGTATAAAAACCAAGAATCTACGTAGTATTTACCATAGAAACAACGCCATTTTTATCAAAGGTACTTTTCTGAAGCTGCCCCCGACGGAATCTTCCTCAAAGTAGCCCAATTTAATCATTTTTCTCCCCTCGTCTCGAGAATTAAAAAGGCATCAAATTTTTCATATTGAAAAAAGTGGAGTTGGCATCGAGAGCCTTCGTTATGGAGTCAAGAATTCAGTGAATGCAAATGTTGGAAGCATGCACCTCAGAAAATGAACAGGATATTAAAGGAGGAAGCAAGCTAAGTTCCTAGATAAAAATTTTTGTTCAAAAAAAAAGGCCTACCTATAACAAAATCAGGGCCTCTTTAAAAATCGAGGCGCTTGAGATACTAAACCTGCATGACTGTCAAGTCTTGCGGGTTAATATGGCAAAAGAAAATTTGTTGAGAGATGAAGTGCCCGTGCTCCCGTTTTCAAGCTCCCCTTGGCGGCCTCGCGAAATGCTTGTTTACTGGTAATAAATTAATTAGTGATTACTGATGAGTTAGATGATAATATGTTATCGATTACTCTGAAATCCTTAAAATTTCGGAAAAGATGCTTGTCTTCAGGCTCTTCATAGGGCTTCCTCCCTCAGTATTCTAACATTTAAAATAAAAACTGTGTTATCCCTGATAAAAAGTATTTCGGGACGCCGCCAAGGGGAGCTTAGAAAACGGGAGCAAGGGCGCTTCATCTCTCCTCTTTCACTGCAGTGTACAACGTAGGGCGGGGAAGTTGATATCATAACTTTTTCTGGCTGCTGTAGAAGGGTTTTTCCGAGGCGGGGTATTTTTACGCGGAGTGTTTAGTTAGCGATTTTAATTTCTACCGCGATTCTTAAAAAAATGTTTTCGATAAAAGGGACGAAAAAGTACTAGTTTGCAGTAGTCCCCGACGGAAACTTCCATTCAAAAGAAGAAACAATATATGAGGGGAAGTATAATTTCAAGAATTTTTTTATTTTGAAATAATTATCAGATTTTAGTTCTTTTTCTTCTAAAAATTTTCTAAGTTTTCTGTCTAAAAATATAAGATTTTGTGAAAATTTGATAGAAATTGAATGGAAACTTTGGAAATAAAAGTGTTCCGGAATAAATGCTACGGCCGGCAGGACAGAAAAAAGATGAATTTAATGGGGACCCATAATCGACTTGAACCTTCGGGGTCTGAAGACCCATCCCTCAAGAATCTGACATGGAGGGGAAAACAATAACTTTTTTACGGAAAATAATTATTAAATTGCGCTAATTTTAGCTAGTCCCTTCGGAACCAGTCTCCATACAAAAATGCGATTTTTGGCAGTTAAGAAAATTTGGCTAAAAAGATTGAATTCTGATCCAAGCTTCCGCCTTCTAAACCAACTACATTTAAAATTTTTTTTTTTTTTTGAGTAAAAAACCAGCCAATCAGGTTCTTCCTTATAATAATTTTGCTATAAAAGAGCTTCCCATTGAAAAACATAAATGTGGTTCGAATTACTGACCGAAGCCTCCGTAATTAAAGTGGAGTTCATATTCTAAAATTTCCCTGCATTTTGATGATCCATAAAAAAGACATACAATACGCTTTTTGACCGCTTACTGCTGTCATTTATTCATTTTCATTGGGTAGAAATAAATTATGAAGACATTAATTTATGTACAAAAAGATTTACTAAAAAAATGAATAGACTATTGAATATATATACAATAAATTTAAATTATAGAAGAAAACTAAATTAAATTATAATTTACAAAATTATTTATATATTATTTAGTTGAAACTAAACTTCCATGATGGAATCGTCTTCGGAGATGGTGTCTGACGGGAATCTGAAAAAAACAAACAAACAGCATTAGATATCTGGAATATTTCTTCTCTTTTATTTATTTTTTAAATATAATACTAATAAAAAATTAGGTATTTTATTTAATTTTTTTCAAATTCGAACTTAGGCTTCTTTTTATGTATACTGAGACATTTTAGACTTAAGTTAAGTTGAAAATTGTACTCACCAATTATTTTTCTGAGGGTAGTTCTTATCCTCCATTCGCTCCATTTTCTTTCTTGCCTGTAACTCTGCGGCGATCAGCTAGGCGTTGAAGCTCTTCCAACGTTGTATTTGTTCTCGTTCTGCTGGGCTGATGTCACCTCGGCAGGAGGGACAGCGGAAGCCGCTGGTGAAACTTTGGACTCCTTGACGAAATTCTCGACAAATATCGCAGTGACGAGGATTGTTCATTTTGCAAGTTTCTTGACAGGATAGAAAAGCACTTATGACTTTATGACACTATGAAGTCCGAGACTCGAATGAACCCGTCATGTGACGCCCTTAGTAGTGCAGGTACGAAAAAGGGAATGGGTGAAAGGGTCGGCCTTCTCATTGGACGAGAGCGGAAAACCAACGATGATAAAAAAAGAAATTTTTAATCCAGAAAATTAAATATCATCCTAATGATCGAAAGTCACTAAAAGTCAGTGGCACCGGACGTCCGAATGTCGCTAGTTTTTGCTGGAAATCTTTGACGGTCGTAATTTTGATTCGATCTCACCGATTTTCAATATAATCCTCTGATGCTTCAGATACTAATTGATAAGTAGTTTGTATTTTAACTTCCTCAACGTAGGGTTTTTGGGGAAGGTTCTTCTAGACCCCTTAGGGTAAACCAGTAGTAGTAATGGATTGCCACTTTTATTTTTGAACTATTGAAGATCGGAAAAAAAGTTAAGCCGTTTCCCTCCTTGTTTTTTTGCGCCTGGATATACAGGGTGTCCCAGACACAACCTAACTTCGTTATTTCAAATAAGAACCCCAATTTTGTATTTCAGATTCGTAATCTACGCAAAATTTCAAGTAGATTTGAGTACCTACTCATATGACAATTTTGGACAACTTTTAAAAAATGTCAAATTTTAGCGTTTTTTGCGCTAAAATCCGTTAAAATTGACCTAGGAGACTGGTTTTTTTTTTTTTTTTTTTTTTTTTTTGATTCCGCTTATTTTGTCCGAAGATTCCAACTATTACCAATTCATGCTTCTTCACGTTCTGCATCACGAGATGTCGTCGCTAACTTCCTTTTTCAAATTAAAACCCCAATTTTTTATTTCAGAAATGAAAATAATGCATTTTTCAAGAGCTTTTCTTTGGTCCGAAATCGCTATCTTCATTATTGAAGGAGTTACAGCGGTTTTTGTAGTTGTGCATGACAAATTCTCCTATGCGTCCATTAAAAATTTCTTTGATTTCTTTGAATATTAATTTTACCTTATTCGATATTGAAAACAAGGTAGCAGGGTGTAATAGCAATGATTGACTAATTAAAAATCAAAAATTTTATTTAAAAAAAGACCCGTAGTGAAGTCTATACTTTTTTAAATTTGAATTTTGAAAGATAATTAAAAATTGTTGTAAATTTAAATGACAATTAAATTTTTTATAATTCTTAATAACAATTAAAAATTTTTATAATTTTTAATGACGATTAAAAATTGTAATGTAGAATTTTCTGCGATTATTGTTGATAAATTTTTTTATAGGTATTTGAACTTCCTCCGTGAGGAACGCCCGTCTACAACAAAAAGACTCGATTAATTATCATTAAAAATTATAAAAAATTTAATTGTTAAAATGGTCATATGAATAGTCAAATCAACTTGAAATTTTGCGTAGATTATGAATCTGAAAAAAAATAGGGGTTCTCATTTGAATAACGAAGATAGGTGTGTTATGGGTATTACCTATGTTATACTCTACGCGCCAATCATGAGCTATTTTGATATCATTTTGACTATAAAAAACTCAGCATTATATTTCACTAAAATCTGTTAAAAATTGACAGGAGAGAAATTTTTTTAGTTTTACTAGTTTTCGTCTGAAGATTCTAACGTGGATTAATATGGAACGCATCCCACATTTTTTAGCTGAAATTCGTCATTTTTGAAGTTGTCAAAAGAGGTCATATGAAAGGACAAACCAACTTGAAATTTTGTGTAGGCTAGGAATATGAAACAAAAAAGTCACTGAAATAAAAAACTCATTCAAACAACGAAATTAGGGTATACCGGGTGTCCGGACACATAGCATACGTCCGGGACAGAGTTAAAAAGAGGTTTCATGAAAAAAAGTTAAATTTAAACCCCCCTTAATTTATATCAAAGAATTTGATGGTGTAGTTTAAAATGCGTTTGGATATACAGGGTTTCCCCAACAGAAACTAACTTCGTTATTTCAAATGAGAACCCCTATTTTTTATTTCAGACTCGTAATCTACGCTAAATTCAAGTTGATTTGACTATTTATATGACCATTTTTGACAACTTTAAAAAATGTCAAATTTAAAGTTTAAGTTTAAATTTAACTTTTTTTTCATAAAACCACTTTTTAACGCTCTCCCAGACATGTTCCATTTGTTTCCGGACACCCATTATTTGCGAACCCAGTATATCCAAATGCATTTTGAACAAATTTTTTTTTTTTTTTTAAATTTTAGAATGTAAATTCGGCGAGTTTAGGGACCTAAAAAGACCTTTCTCTTTTACCTGTTCTATCGACTCTATTCAACGTATAACGGACCGAAAGGATTAACAAGTCTTTCAACGAAAATGGATTAATTGCGGAAAACCCAAGAAGTTAATCCATTTTTGTTCGTAGTGCGATAGCCGGAGCAGGTATAAAAAAGAAAGGTTTTTCCGGTGAGGTCACTGCCTTTACCGTTTTCATATTCAAGCGTTGCAAAAAATAGTTGCGATTTATTTTTTAATTTACATTTTTTTTTTACTATTCAGCTTAAGGCGAAAGGAGACGACAAGTGTGGAGGCCTTCAGCAAGACAGAAGATACGAGAAGAAGCGAGACCGAAAATCGAAATTTAAAATTATTCTCACTCGCGGAAAATGAACCGATTTCAATTCCAAATAATGACCCTGCGGTAGCAGGGACTAAAAGGTAGATTTCTTTTCATGATTAAAATTAATATGTATAAACACAAAATATAATTATGTTATAAAAATGATGATATAAGAAAAATTGCGCCACTGAGCCCCTAGAAAAACATCTGATAATTTTATTAATAAAATATTTAATAATTTCCCGGTATAAATTCAAATTTTTTTTAAAGTTTAGCAGTTCAATATTTTGCGCCTGGCTCGTCCAAACCTGCTTTAATTAATTTTTTACACGCCCTCGCAGAGGTCTTAAAGTTTTTTTTTTGCAAAAGGACTAGGATTCAATAGAAAATGCCAATTTTGTCTTTTAAGCCCTAAGTAAAGTAGGTGAATCGCTGGTCCGATTTCAGCCATTAACGAACTCGTCCGAGCTATTGAGATAAAAGCTCTAAAATACCGGATATCGTCACCCTCACATTAAAATTGCTCCAGTTATCGTGCTAATATTATATATATATATATAAACTTTTCAACTGAGGATGGTTTTGGGGTCCAGGAGGTATGAAACGAAAAACGTATAGAAATTTTTTGAATCTGCGACTACTTGGTACATTACAATAGGTAGATTTTTGAAGAAAAGAAATCTACCTAAAAGAAAATTGAGCCTGGTCCCAACATAAGATTTCCGCATCGATCATAATAGTTAAAATTTTGCACCAAAATCCGAATTTCGGTGGAATTTTCAAAAATTATTTAAGTTTTTCTTTTTCAAAAAAGGGATCCTCTCGTCTTGCATCAAGAGAGAGTAAATTCTGTAAGCATTGTCAAAGTAAAAATCGGTGGTAGATGGTCAGATTGAAGGAAGTGAGGGAGTGAAAAATAGAGCGAGAAGACATAAATCTAAGCGGCAGATTTCCTTTAAAAAGTTCTTAGGTTTCCGACGCGAATTTTCAATTAATTCAAATTTCGATTCAATTAAATTCAATTTTCAATTTTAAAATTTCCAAACGGCGTTGGATGCAGAGTTTTGACCTAATTCTGACGGTTCCTTTTTTTTTTAATTTGTCAAAAATAAAAAAAGGTTTGGTGCCAAAATTTTAATTTTTAAGATCGCTCTATTCTTCACTCCCTCACTTCCTCACTCTGACCTTAAACCACCGATTTTTACTTTGTCAACGTAACAGAATTTTTTCTCTCATGATGGGACGAGAGGGACATCCCTTTTTCGAAAAAGAAATACATACACAGAAAATTTTTAAATTCCCCCAAAATTCGGATTTTGGCGCCAAAATTTTAATTTTTAAGATCGATCCTGAAAACTAATGTTGGAACCTTGCTCATTTCAATTTTTGAAATTAAAATCGGTTCATTTTTCTGCGAGTGGGAATAGTTTTTTTCGATTTTCTGTCTCTCTCCTTTTGCTCTTGCCCAAGCTCCCATATGCTTCTCTTCGCCGTAAATTAATTATAACGAATTGGCCTGCTGTTAAAAAAAAAAATCTCACAATTTTATCTTCTATTTTCAGACAAAAAACTAGAAAATTTTTAGAAGGAAAAAAAAGCCACGGTATATTGAAAAAGGTCTTCCATCCCGAAAACCATGAAACTGATTAGTGATTATTTTCATGAAAAACTTTGGCTCTAAAGTGTCCCGGAATAAGTGCTACTGCCGGTAGGACAGAAAAAAGTTGGGATTGATGGAGATCCATAATCGAAGGGTCACTTCGGAATCTGGAAGACCCTTCTCCAAAAATCGTACTTGGAGGGTAAAACAATAACTTCTTTAAGAAAGATAATTAATTATTTATTTATTAATTTATTAATAAAAGCTACTTTGAGCAAGTCCCTTCTGAGCCAGGCTACATACTTAGATGTGATGACAGATTTTACAAAAGTGGCGAATTGGCTAAACAGAGACTGAATTCTGATCTGAGGTTCTGCCTTCTTTACCATCTAAACATATTTTTAAACAATTATTTATTTTTTTATAGTAAATTACCAGCAAATTTGGTTTCTTCTCATAATAATTTGCGATATGCTAATCTTGCCATTGAAAAAGTAAATGTGGTTCAAATTACTGACCAAAAAATATTTAAAGTGGAGTCCGTATTTAAAGTCTTGTTCGAAGATTTCCAAGATTTTAGATGAACTATAAATATTGTTTCCAGACCTTTAAATGACTCTTGCTAAATAAGCATCGTGAAGACTTAAAAAGAGCTTTTTGACTTCTATCATTTTTTCAGTTTCTTTGTTGAGAAATAAATTATAAATAAATTACTTTATACACAAAAAATTTATTTAAAAAATGAATAGACTATTGAATATATACAATAAAAATAAATTATAGAATAAAAATTAATTTAAATTATAATAAATTTATGAAATAATTTCCATCATTTTTGTTGTAACTAAACTTCCGTGATGGAATCATCTTCGAAGGTGGTGGCTGGTGGCTGACAGGAATCTGAAAACAACAAACAAACGGCATTAGATCGTACCTATGTTTTAATTTTTTTTTAAAACCAAAAACAAGTTGCTATTGGAAATAAAATTGAATGCTGCCGTCTTTCCCGGTGGGAAAAGTTTTATTCCAAATAAAACGAGCAAATTGTTTTAGCTGTTTTTGGTCAGTTTAAAAATGAAACGGATATATAATAAAGTAATTAACCAATAATGGAGGAAGAAATGACTGTGATAAAGGGGTTTCTGAAAAGATTGAAGTGATTGTGATTGAAAGAATAGCTCACCTGACGGCTTTATGAGCCGAAACGCGTCGTGAGATACCCGTTATCACAGTCATATCTTCCTCCATTATTGGTTAATTATTTGATAGTAAAATCACCCCCCTTGCGGAGTACACACGCAATAAAAATTAAAATGTAATGTAAAAATAAAGTTATTTTGAATTTTTTCATATTGGATCTTAGTTTTTTTTTTTCTGTATTTTATATTTTTCTGATATTTTAGACTACTTATTATTTAAACGTTAATAGATTGTACTCACCAATAATTTTTTTAAGGTAGTTCTTAGCCTCCTTTTACTATTTTACTGATGCTTGAAGCTCTTCGAAGAAGTTGTTCTTCTCGTCGTCGTTCTTCGTGCACCCTCTGATAATAATCACGAAGGCATGAAGAGCATCTGTAGCCGTCGTTGCACCTTTCGACTCCTCGGCGGAATTCGCGGCAGATATCGCATTGCCGTTCGTTGTTCATTTTGTATGGTGTTAGAATAAAAAACTACTTCTGGTAGAACGATAAGTCAAAGACTCGAATGAACCCGCCAAGTGTCGCCCATAGTATTTATAGTGGTGCAGGTACGAAAAAGGAGCAGGGTTAAAGGGACGAAAGGAAGCGAAAAACCAACGCTTATCGATCTCAGCACCCTGTATATATCTACTTAAAATTTGGGCTGGACTCGCTAACTCCATGGCAGTCAAATGAACCCGTTTCTTATTTCAGAAATAAATTACATATTTAAATAACAAAAAAAATTCAGCTAATGGATCGGTGAACATAATTTGTCCATGATTTTCGTGAATAGGGGTCACAGTCGGATGCTTAAACGCCCTTTTTTCTATAATTGCATAAACATTCCCATTGGTAATAGGGAATAATTTTTAGCTATCAAAAAAACTCCGTGTAAAAAAAACACCCCGCTTCGCAATAACCCTTCCAGCAGTCAGAAAAAGTTATGATATAAACTTCAACGCCCGTGCTCCCGTTTTCAATGCTCCCTTGGCGGCGTCCCGCAATGCTTCTTTCACAGATAAAACAGTTATTATGAATGTTCATCTTCAGCAACTTCATCTTCAGCTTACTTCTTCAAATCATCAAAATGTCGTCAACTACTCAACATGAGAAAGAAGAATTGGAGTTCGAGCCGGCGATGGATTGGGTAAAATGTCCAATTTTAACACCTTCAGGAGATGCAAACAAGAAGCGTGACCCCGTCGCCGAAATTTATTACACGATGGGAGCTCTGCCGACATGGGAAGATTTTCAGCTCCAGAAAAAAGACCGACGGCCACACCCGAAGAAATGGAAACTTCTGTTTAGTCAGAACTCGAGTTTACGAA